>LDAU01000194.1:508610-711575 GCA_001447515.1 Pseudocohnilembus persalinus | reverse complement strand
ATCTTTTTATATTTTTTTTTTTTTTAAAGTTAAAAACATTATATAATTTAATTAAAAATTTGTTTTGTATGCTTTTTTAATAAAAAATTATATAAAAAAATAAAATTAATTAAAAATATAAAGGGTATTCTATTGAATTTTTTAATTTGATTTTAATTTTACTCATGACTAATTTTTTTTTTTCTTACAAGGTAATTCCAAGTTCTGATGGCTGTAAAACTATTAAAAATTTAGATTCATCTATACAAGTTTTACAATTAATATTTTTAACTTCATAAAGGAGAAGATTAATAAATCTGGCATTTTGGTTATTCATTTTTTATTTTATTTATTCATGCAAACTATTATAAAATTCGTAGCATTCCGAATAAATATTAAATTATACTAATCTCTTTAATATATGTAGACAAACTTAATAATGCTCAATAACTCTTTTATTAAATACTTCTAATATCAAATACAATATTTAGATATAAACATCTTTTAATTATTCTTATTTTACTTTTATATTCATTTTTTATCTAATTAAGACTTTTCCCACTTAAAAAAGAGCTTTTAAAATTAAATAGCTGTCTATTTACCTATAAATTTCTGCTGCCTGGTAAAAGCATTCCCTTGAGAAAAATTGATAGTAAACATTAAATATAATTTATATTAAGAATACTAATCATATATAAGTAAGTAAATAAATAAATAAATAAATAAATAAATAAATAAATAAATAAATAAATAAATAAATAAATAAATAAATAAATAAATAAATAAATAAATAAATAAATAAATAAATAAATAAATAAATAAATAAATATGTATGTATCAATTAATATTACTTAGCTTTTTCTAAATTTGGGAGAAGGTAGTAGGTTTTTCCCAGTTTCTGCAGTATTTTTGCTTGCTATTTACTTTTTTCTTGGCTGTCTTCTTACAGAAGAGTTAAAATTAGTTTATTTTCTAGGAATTGAATGTAATATTTTTTCATGGGTTTATCGTATTTATTTTCCCAGGCTTTTAGATAATTTTACACTTGTGTTTTGTATTTGTTTTGTGTATAGTTGAAGTTCTTATAATCTTTACAAAGTTATTTAATTAAATTATGGTTTTCCAGTTCTTGGCTACTTATTTTATTATTATTATTTATGTTATCATTATTATTATTATTTGTAGGGTCTTGTGTATCGATAATTTAATTTCCTTGGTTTTCAGTTTCAAAATTATTATTGTCTATTTGGTTTTAATTGCTGCTTTAAGTGAGATAATTTTTTTCTGTGTTATTATGATCTTTATTTAGAACTTGTTTATGTGTTTCCGAAATTTGTTGAAATCTTTCTAATAAAGATAAAGATTTTCCATTTTTTTCAGATTATTTTGTATTTACTTTAAGTGTTTTTGGGTTTGTGCCGAAGTCAACATTTAATATTTCTGAATCTGAAAATGAGTCACATTAGCTACCAATAATGTCTTATTTACTGTAAAAATTAGAATTAATTTAGTTATTTTAATCCAAGTCACTACCTAAATTTTTGTGCATTTTCTATATTTTTTTGTTAATTTTTTATTTTACCTGTTTTTTATCGTTTTATACATATTCAGAATCATCATTACTAAAATCTGACAAAACATCAAAATCCTAGAATTATTTTTGTTTCGATAAAGAAAAGTGTTATTTTTTTTTTTATTATTATTTTGGTTTAATTTATCTTTTATATTTTTTTCCAATTTATTAAAAATTGAAAAGATCATTCTCAGTTGGTTAAATTTTTACATATTTTAGTCTATAATTTAGGCTTTGTTAAAGCTAGTGTTCTAGAACAAAAGCTTTGTAATTGGGTAATTATTTTTATAGAGTATTTATAAAATAAGAATCTGTGTTTATATTGATACCTTAAGGTATTTATTATGTTTAGATTATTTTTTCTAATATATGTATTACTTATTCGTGTTTAAAATTGGTTTGGTATAAATCAAGGAATATTTTTTGTTCATTTTCGAAAATTCTAAGATAGGATTATAATCTGTCAACTTCTTCATCATACATTTTAAAAACTTTTAAAATATCGTGGGCGAAATAAAAAATTTATTTGTTAGAAATTTCTTAATTATTGTAAGAAAAAAGAAGTAAAACCCTTTTAGATTTCGAGATTTTTTTGGGGTCTACTTGTTTAATTTGGTCATTGTATCTAACCAACCTTTTTTCTATTTCGGGAAGATCATAGATACCATCAAATATTTTTGAATGGAAATTTATTTAATCAAATTGAACAGGATCTATAATTATATTTTTAAAATACAAGTTATTTTTTAATTAAGTTGATCATTTTTTAGAAATTTTAATTAAAAAAGGAAAGAAAAAAAAGAGTATTTTTTTATAAAGAAAGAAAATTATATTTTATATAATAAGTATGAAAATATATTTAGTAATTTAATTTTAATTCATTTATTTATTTTTATTACCAAAAGAATTTTCAGATACTTCTTCTTCCATAAAAGATTAATCTTGATCACTTAAACCTTTTAAAATTTGTTAATTTTTTTAATTTTCCATATCAGTTTCGGAATAGTCTTAAAGATCAGATATTTCGCTTTAACTTTGATTTAAATTTTGGTCAAAATTTTATTTTTTTTATTTTAAATTAAAATTAATATCTTAAAGATAATCTAATTCTTTTAAGTCATTTAAAGATGAAAAAGAAGAAGAATAAGAATAAGAATTTTATTTTTTAGAATTTTAGGACTTTCTTCTAATTTTTTAAGAAAAATTTTATTACTCATTGTCACTTTCAGAACTATTATAATTGTTGTCTGAATTTATTTCACTTTCAGTTGTTTCAGATTTAATTTATTTAAAAGAGTTTTTTTATAGTTATTTATTATTTTTTTTTTAAGGACTTGAGTAAGTTTTTTTTCTTTTGAAATTAAGTTAAAATTCTTCACTTATACCAGAACTTTCTTCTTTTTATTCAGTTAAATTATCACTATCTTATTCCGTATAGTTTTAAAAATTTTTTTAAGGTTATTTTTCTTATATATCGGAATAAGAATCTAAATTACTGTCACTTTCGAAATTTTTAATGTTGGATTTTTTTCTTTTTCTTAGATTATAGTTTAATATACTTTAATTATCTGAATCAGAATCATAATCAGAAAATTAATTTTTTGTTTTTTGTTTTTTTAAACTGTTATTTTTAAGCCGATTTTTTTAGCCTGAATTTTCTATAAGACTGCTTTATTTTCTGCTTAGTTTTGGGGTATGTAAACTTTTGTTCAAAATTGAATCGTTTAAATTTTTTTAGTTTTATTAAGAATTTTTATTTTAAATGTATAAAAAATTTTCATATGAGATACTATATTATAAATTTTAAATTTGAGATAATTTTGGTTCACTTGTTGTTTAAATAAAGATTTCGTTTAGGTCAAATTACAAATGATTTGATATAAATTATGAGCTAAAAACATTTTTTTATAGAAACTAAATGAAATCTTAGGCTGCGTTTTATTAAAGATTTATTTCATCTATACAAATTAGGTATTTATTTTCACTTTAGAAATCTCTATAAACAACAATAATAGACCTTTACTTTAGATTTCTGAAAAATTGAAAAATTTAGCAAAATTGTTCTTCTAATTCGTTTAAATCTATTTCGTTAATTTGTTTTAATTTGTTTAAAAAAATTAAAATCCTTTAAATTCTGAAATTTTCGGCACCCTATATAGAATTGATAGGAATTATTCCTAATTCCATAATTTTTTTATAAGTAAGAATCTTATGTTGATTTTATTATTTGTCTAATTTTTAATTTTTTTTTTAATATATGTCTATTTTATTTTCTTTTTCTGTTTATTTTTATTTTAAAAAATAGTTAATGTTTTTTTAGGAATTTTCTTAATAATTTTCGCTAATTTAATTGTTTTAATTGTTATCTTAATTTGAGTTAATGTTGTCTAAATTTTTACTTTAAATTTCGAATTTTTAGTTCTAGTTTTGGGAATAAGAGTTTTTTTTTACCTTTTTTTTTACTGGGGAAGAATATTCTTAGACTTGTTAATTAGATTAATGGTCGTTGTTTTATTATGTATTTGAAAATTAATTTTATTTAGATTGTTGTGGTAAGTTTTAAACAGATTTCTACTTTTTTTGTAACTATTTTAAATTATCTTTTTGTATATCTTAAGTAAATTAGTCTTTATAAGGGAAAATTTAAATTACTCTCATAGATGCAGTTTTTGGAAAATTTAAGTAAAATTAATTGTACTATATATTTAGATTGGGAGGTTAATTTTAAATTGCAACTAAAATATTTCCATCAGTTGTATAATTTTTTTTTCCATCTAAAAGTTGAAAACAAATCAGTATTACTTTTTCTTAAAAAAAAATTCTGTTTGAAATTTGGTATTGATCTTTAATAGATTTAGATTTTCTGCCTAAATATTCAGTTAATAATTTTTGGGTATCTTAAAGCAGTTAAATTATTGCTATATTTGGATTTTATTATTATAGTTAATTTTTTATACTGGCAACCATAAAAAATCGAGCAGCAACTATACTTCCTTTTCTTTAATTTTAAACTTTTAAGTATTCAGAAAAAGAAACTAATCTTGACATTATTTCATTAAAATTTAAAAATTAGTTTTTAGGATTAGACTCATTATCTATATGTTTTTTTTAAATTAATTAATATTCTTTGTTTACATAAGCAATTTCCTATTATTTATATTAATCAAATAACTAAGATTATAAATAGCTATCATCTTTAGAATCAGACATAGATTCATCTAAATCTTCATTCTATTTAAAATATAAATGTTTTAAAAAAAAAATTAAAATTGGCAATTCCGAGTATCAATAATAATCATTTATTTAAATTTATACATAAATAGAATTTTTAATATATCTTTAAAAATTTATAAAAAATAAAACACTATATATTTTTTTTTACATCAAATATTTTTTCATTTTATTATTAGTCTCTGTCTTTATTTTTGAAAATTTATTAATTGGGCAAAAATAAGTTAGAATTTTTGACTGAATTTTTAATTTTATGGATAAAAAAATTCGACATTTCCAATTTATTTATAGCATCAAATTCATATTCATTTTCCATGATATTGTTTATAGAATCCATTAACTAATTGATAGGAGATTTATTGCAATAAATTTATATAAGAAGTCTTTTTTACTCTAAAAAAATTCTGGCAAAAAATTACATATTTGGGAAATATTACATGATTTAATATAAGATGTTAATATCATTTTAAAAGTCAAAATCTTCTTGTATTAAATGTTCATAAATAGTAAAATTGTCATTTCCCTAAATTTGAGGGAAATCCTGTTTTATTTTTTTTTTTATTTCTGACAAAAATTGGTCTCTAAACTTGACTAAGATGAAAAAACTGGTGAAATATTTTTGTCCGATTTCGCTAATATTTGCTATTTTTGATTTTATTTCTGCGAAGCCCATTAAATTTTTGTGTTTTTAAGTATAATCTTTTAAATTTGATAAAATATTATTAGTTTGATTTTATTCACTTTATTCATTTTATTTATTATTTTGATTTTATTCATTTTATTCACTTTATTTATTTTATAGATTTTATTATTTTTGATTTTGGGGAGTTTGAATTGGCTGTTAATTCGTAATTGTAGAGTTTTTTTACTGAATATCTTATTTATTTTAGGGATTAGGAACTTTTTTACCAAATAAATCTTGAAAACTTTAAAAATATGAAGAAAAATATAAAAAAATGAAAAATATTTTAGGTTTAGTATATTTGAGGTGTTTGAAAAATTCTTTTACCATTGATTTTCTTGAAATTGGAAATTTGAACTGTTAAATTCTGCTATTTATTTTATACCTTAATTGTTTTTTGAATCCATTTATTATTTATTATATAATTTTAATTCTAAATTGAAAAAGAAATTTTTTTATCTTTATTAATGATTTATTCACAATATATTAGAAAAAAAAAGATTATTTAATACCAATTATCAAATTTATTAACAAAATAAACCCTAAGATAGTAATTTATACTAATAATTTCAATAAAAAAGAAAAATTTTTAATAAAACTATATAAATTTGAATTTGAATTACAAATAAATTAATATTAATTTATTTAAAAAATTAATTTTAGTGTAATTAAGATTATAAAAATATACTTTAAAGATTAAAATTATATATAAGAAATTATATATTTATTTAATTATTCAAGATCTTTTAATTGGACAAACATTTTTGGGGCAAATTTTTTAAATTACATTGAATTTATTTTACTGATTTTTTTTATATATAAATATATTTTTTATTTTTTTAAATTTTTTTTAATGTTATTTTATATTTTTAATATTTATTTTTTTTATATTTTTATATTTTTTCATTTTTTTTATTTTTTGCTGGTTTTTTGGTTTATATTATTATATTTTTATATTATATTTTTATAATTTTTTTATATTAATTTTATATATATATACATTTTTTTTTAATAATTCAAATATTTAATTCAATAATCTTAGACAGTTTAAGACAGATAGTTCTTATTATTAATTTTTTTTTTTGCGATAAGGAACCAAAGAAGGAAAAGATAGGTTCTAAAATCGCAATTTATAAATTAATAAATAAATAAATCCATTTTTTTTTAGGCTTTTTTTTATTTTTATTATAAAAAGATCATTCTTGGAACCAAACATGGTTCAAGGCCTATTTAGCTGTGATTCTATTTTAAGGTATAGGTTCAAGGCACCTGCTGATAAGGTCCATAAGTTAAGGAAATTTATTTTTTTCATACTAATTTTCTAAATTTTTGATGTGTCCTAAAGCTGCTGCAAATTGGGGCTGTTTCCAAAATTTAATGTTATCTTTTTATTAGCCTTAATTTTCTTAATACATATTTTTGAAGATGGGGTCGCAGGGAGAAGCGCTTATAGAAAAAGGATAGGTTCTAAAAATAGCCCAAAATAGAATGATTCCAAACGAAAAAAGGTCGCTGGAAAATTCCGAAAGAGCTGGTTTTTAGGCTAAATTTTATCCTGCCAGATTTAAATTTTCCGCCTTAAATTATTCCACTAGAAGGTTCATTTCCGGAGCCATGGTAAGTTTATTTCTGTTATGCCAAGATTTGGCTTGTTCTTACAGATTTTGGTTTGTTGATAAATTTTGGTTTTTTTCGTTTTAAAATCCTTATTAATTTTCCTAATTTATTTAATTTTCTTGGTTTTTTTATAAAAAAGCATTCCCCACAGGTTACTTTTTGGCGAAGCCAAAGTCGCCTAGAACGGCTTTTAAAGGGTTTAAATTGAGGAAAATATTGGCCAATTTGATATCGTTATGGGCAATTTGGGAGTCGTGTAGATAATCTACAGCTTATAGGATTTAGAGGAAGATTTTTCTGGTTTTTTCTAGATTTGGGTAGTTTTTTTGCTGTAAAAGGTAATTAGCGAGAGAAAGGTCGTATTTTTCCATTATTATACAGCATTCTTAAGGATTTCTTTAGTACTGTTAGAAGGAGACTATGTTTTCGTGGCTAAGATTTTGGACGATTTGGCACTCGTTGAAAAGGTCGTGGCACTGTTTTTGGTGGCTGGGTTTTTTTTTTTCGTGGGTTATTTAGTGCGAAATGGATTTTTTTATTAGGCCTAGGGGTCTGTATTAAGGAATTTTTTAAGAGTTTTAGAAATTTTAGAACTTTTGAGGGTTTTCAGACAAAGATTCGTTAAAGTTGGTAACGGTTATTATTTGAAAAATTTCGTAAATATTTGAATTATTAGAGCCATCTATCCTTTTTAAGGCGATTTGGGGCTGTTGGGTTTGAAGAGACTATTTCTGAGGATTTTACTAGGTCTACTACTGCAAGACCGAATTAGAGGGTTAGTCTTTTTGTTGGTAGTTAGTTTTTTCCTCTTCCATTGTCCTTATAAGAAAAGTAAAGGGGTTATGGGGAATGTTTTTTTTATATACTTTATTTTTTGAAAGTTTTGAACTTTCTGAATTATTATTTTTTTAATATATAATTACAATTAAATTATGACTTTAATAAAACTTTAATATGAAAAATAAAAACCCTTTATTTTAAAGCAGATTTTATCAGTATAGACTTTTAAAGGTGTTTATATTGATTTTTAATGTTTATTTAATTTATCCTTTTAAATGTAATGATTATATCTTAATTATTGACAAAAAATTTTTTTGTTACCATTTAATTTTAATTTTTATTAAAATTTATTTTTAACTTTTTAATTATTTATGAATTGCTTAAAATTTTTTTGATATCATAAAAAATTTAATATTATATTAAATTACGAATTTTTATTATAAACATTAATAAAATTAAAATAATGAAAATATTTTTATAAAAATTATGAAAAATAAATATAAATAATATACTTAATCAATTATTTTTTAAAGATTCTTTATTTACAAATATAGTAATTAGTGCAAATATTGGTATGTATAAATCCTCGTTTCTATTATTACAAATATGTTGAAAAATCATTAATAAAAATAAGATAAGGTTCTTTTTAATTTTTACTATCTTCGATTTTATTATATAAAGTACTCTAAATAGTAGAATAAAGGAACATAATATTTAAGTGTATATTTTACAGTACCAATGGATTGTTTATTTGATATTTTAACTCAAAATTGCGAATCATTTCTTAGGTTTTTTCTCTTATTTTATATATAAAAAATTTGTCAAAAAATTATACAAGTAGAATCGTTACCTTAATTTTAAAAGACTTTGCTTTTAGCTCTAGACCTATTAACAGAAGGGTTTTAAGAAATCGGTAAAACCGGTACCTCTTCTCCGCTTACGAGATCAGTAAGGCATTTTTAGTGTTTCTAATAATAAATTTTAATAATAAATTTTAATAAATAAATAAATTAATAAAATAATTAAAAATTATTAATTTTTACCTAATTCGAGTGTTCATTATTATTGACGACTAAGAGTTGATTTTCTAGTTGATACAGTTTTTTTTAAATATCTAGAATTTGGTTAATTTCCTGCTGTTTGATTTTAGGGTCTAAATTAGTCAACTTGAATAAAATGTTCCAGCCCTGCAAAAGTTCGTTATTTGCTTGGTTAAGAATTTTGCAGATATTTTGGTTTTTTTGGTTCATTGTGCTTTTTTCCAAATATTGCAGCTTTAAATTACTTATATTACTTGTTTCGCACGAATTTAGCCTGGTTCTACTTCGATTTACATTATTTATATTATTATTATTGTTAAAAGTGTAATTTGGGTTGGAAGTCTTTCTGAGCTCGGAAAAATCGAAATTAGGCTCTTTTGTTCTTACTAAGCTGAATTGGAGGGGGGAGGAGGCCTGAGTGGGGGAAAATTTATTTTTGTCGGAGGTGCTGAAAAGAGAGGGGTTATCGAAATTTGTGACTATTGGGTTTAGTTTTATTTGGGAGGGGTTTTGCTGGTCTTTTATTTTTTCTATGTATTTTATTTAGAGATTTGCGTTGTTCATGTATTGTTCTACAACTTAAATTGAGTGGTAACCGTGGTTTTTGATTTTTAATTTTAAAGACTGGTCTGCTTTTTTTAGAGAAGGCTGGTAAAGTTCTAATTCTAGCAAAATTTCGGCTAAAATATCAAAAACTTATTCGAATTTCCAATGGTTATCTTAATAAATTTGATAATATACTTCGCAGACTTCCTTTAATAATGACTGTGCTTAGTCGTATTGCTATTACTCTATATAGATTTTGGCTTTTTTGAAGATATAAATATTAAAAATAAGTTTAAATATTTAAAATTTAAATAAAAAATATTTATTTTTTATAATTAATTACATAGATCAAATTTTCTATCTGCTTATTCTTCTATTGTTTAAGAAATTTCAATATTTTTTTGAATGTAATCTACGGCGGTTTCATAATTTAGGTCTTTTTGATTATTTTTGTTTTGATAAAAATGGGAAAATTTAAGATAAATTTCTTTCATTAGTTAAACATTGTTATTATCTTCTGATAACTTTAGGGCCTTTGTAAGACACTTATGCGCTTCTGCGTAATTTTTATAGGAATAATTATTTTCAGAGTAAATTACAGCCTCTTTTATTTTGGAAATCGAATATATATAGTAATTATTTTTATTGTTATTTTAAATTTCTTTAACTATTTTTAAAGCTTCATCCCACCTTTCTTACAAAATTAGAATTTCTGATTTTTTAATTTAGTATTGCGTATATTCTAAGGACTGTTGACCAAATAAATAAACTATGTTAGAATCAATTTCTTCTATATATTCATTTAAATCTTTGTAATTTTATTAAAGGGCCAAAATATAGAATATTTTATGAATTAGTTCTAACATTTAAATTTTGAATTTTTATTTTTATTCTATGATATTTATGCCCTATTCATAACTTTCTAAGGCATTTTCCTGGTATTGACTGAAAAGTCTGTTACATCCTTTTTTTATAAATTATTTTTTAAAAAGGTATTTTATTATAGAATAAATAATAATTATATTTTTTTTTATTTTTTTACCTTTACTCCACCAGTAGAGACCTAGATTTTTATAACTTTTTATTAAAAGTTCATTCGAATCGTTCATTTATTTTTATTTAATTAAAATTGACTGTAAAATATATTCTTAATTTTTATAAAATTAGGAAAAATTTTCGTTAACAGTGGTTAAAATATCGACTATTTTAAGTGTTTAAGGGTGTGAAATTTGGAATTTTTTAATTTTTTTTTTGAGGCATTTTAAAATATTAAGTACGCCTTATTTTTTGCTGCCAATTTGAATTAAAAACTTGCCAAATTCTAAGAAAAAGAATTCCTTCGGGATATCGACTTAAATATTCAAGTTACTTAAATTCTAATTTTAATTTTAATTTAAATTTTTTCTTTTTTTTTTATCCAAATCAAAGAATTCGTGAATTTATTCGAAAAGGCCGAGTTTAATTTTTTTATCAGTTTCCAGTTAAGCTTTAGTTAACATAGTAGAAAGCAAGCTAAGAGATTAATACAGAGAACTGCTATATTATTTTTGGGAATTTTCTGAGTTGATTTTGCGGGAAATTTTGGCGGCTTTTTGGATTAGGTAGGGGGTTTCTGGGGGATACTGTTCTAAGGCTTGGATTAGGTTTTGGTGGAGTTTGAAAGTGGCGAAAAAGTGCAGTTTTTAAAGACACATTAACTTTGGTCTGTTACTTTCTCATGACATTTATTATGTATTTTTATTTTTTGTATGTGGGTTTTATAACAATTTTGAAAAATAAGTATACTTTGTTGTTGTTTTTTTGTTTTTTGTAGGTTTTTAGGAGTTTTAGCTTGTTTGAGAGGAGGTCGTTGAAGTTTTTGGGGTAGTTTTGGGTTATTTCTGAGAGGAATTCGTTGATTTGTTGGATTTCGAAGTTGAGGGTTTCTGGTTCGAGGAAGATTAGTTTTAGTATCATGAAGATTTTTTGGAAATTCGGCTTTAGATCCGAGTTTGTTAGGTTTTGTTTTAGGTTGTTGAGGTCTCGGAATAGGACTAGGTTTGAACCGCATATAAGCTTCCAAATACATCGCGCTGCTGAGTATATTTCTGCTTTTTAACAATTTTCGTTGTCATTAAACAAGTTGTTGTTTTTTTCTCTAAGGTCTTTGCAGACATAAAATTTAGATATTGTTCTTGGATACACTGGTTACGAATTTTCATCGATTTCCTCTACACTTGGAAAGCAAATTTCTTGATTATTTGTGCCATCTTAAGACGTAGAAAGTCGATTCATATCTTTTTAGATATTATAAATTAGTTAAATATTTAAATTTAATAAAGTAATGGAAGAAAAATTCCAAATTTCAAATTTAAATGTACACATTTATAAAAAAATTTAAATATATTACAATAATTATCGTTTTTTTATTTTTGCTATTTGGATTCTGTTAAATCTACTGAATGTTAATAATTTATAAACTTAAGTTTAGTTTGATTGTCTTCGAAATAAAAGGCGATATTTTCTGGCAAAATACAGGCGTGAAAAATATTTTCGTTTCCTAAATGCCAGATTTTATTAAGAATTTCTGCGAAAAGAAGGACGACTTCTTCATCTTAAAACTAGAGTTAGTTTAAATCCTAATAATTTTCATCTTAAGCTTATTAAATAATATCAATAATATCTTATAGTGTAAAAATGGGGGCCGACTCTATAAAAGTGTTAGATTTATCGTCGAAATCTACTAGAAAATGTGGCTGTTCTTTTGATATGTTATCTATTATGGAGGCGTTTATTTTTTTGATTTCTTCTATTTGTATTAGTTTTTGAGTGATTTTTTTTTGATGTGTGTAGATTTCTTTGTTGTAGAATTTATTTATTTGGAAATAACAGTTTTTTTTTTGGTCTTTAATGTAGAAAATATCTTTATAAGGTTCTCTTTTTATCTGGGAAATAATAAAATTAAATCAAATGTTTAGTTAAGAGAAAATTAGAAAATTAAATTTAAAAAATGGGAAAGTAGTATATTATAGATTGTTAATAAAATTATTTTTTACTGGTTTGTACATAATAAATTAATCGTTTATTTATTAGTGAGTTAAAACTTATTGTTTTTTTCCTCCGGATTTGCCCGGAATTTCGTTCCAATAAAATAAATGATAGAGAGGTGTTTTAAGAATAATTTTTTCTTCTACTGGTAAATTTGTATTTTTTTCGTCTAAAATTTCAGAATATATACTTTGAATTTTGTTATAATGGTTTATTTGATACATATTTAAAGAATTTTTAGATTTTTTTTTTATTTATTTTTGAGTATTTTTTGTTTACTTTATTTTTGTAGTTTTTTTGGAAAAATATATTTAAAAAAAGGTTTGAAATTATAAAAATTATATGCAAGAATATAAATTTAATTTGAAAATATTTATTCTAATTTTAATAAAATAATAAAGAAAACTAGATTAAACAGTTTTTTAGAATCGAAAAATTGATATTATTTTTTTTATAAAAATTTATCAAAAAAATTTATATTTTTTATATATATATAATACTGGCTTAAAGTTTATTATTATCTAATATAGTATTTATTTATCAAAATAGATAATATATAAGTTATGTATCTTTAATAATTTTAAAATATTAAATTCAAAATTGATGCAAATAATTCAATTTTAAAACTTTATTCTAAGGTAATTAGTTATTATTCTAAATTTTATATAAATTTTTTTAATTTATAATAAAAATTAATGTAAGTTTATTCTTTTTCTTATGTTATTTTTATATATATTTAAATTTTAATTACAAATATTGGTATTTTATAATCGATAAATAAAATCAATTATTTTGAAATGAAAGTTTTTTTGAACTGAATTTTTTATATTTTATTTTAATTACATAAGTTTACAAAGATTTTACTATTTTTAATGAAAATGACTGATACTATAAATTTTTAATTAAAACTAATAAATTATTATTATTTTTTTCATAAAATATTTAAAAATTAAAGGCAAGATAATAAAAAATCAATAAAAACAAAAGATTTTTTTTATAAAAAGAAGAAGATTTTATAATATGCAGGCAAATTTACAACAAAAGCCGAACGATTTATTTATTTGGTCGGTCGAAAGATGTCCTTCATTTTCAAAAAATTTGGTGGCAAATAACCAGAATTCCTGGAAATTCGTGCCTAAAATCGACAATTTATACATAAATATCGCGGATTTAATAAGATTTTTATTCAGCAAATTCAAGTTTGCGAACGTGAAGGAGTTGAATTTGAATTTGGTGCACAAAATAAAGGAAATTTTTAGCATAACTCAGCCGAAAAAGGGCGTTTTTTTGGCCATGGACGGGGTAAAGCCGGCTGCTTTTACGATTAAAGAAAAAGACTTGTTATTTTAACTGGGCGACTACAGTGGGAACTATATTTCTTTGAACCATTTGTTACCGGGCTCGTAGAACATAAAAAGTGTGAGGGAATAGTTGGACGTGGTTGTTAATTAGTTTTTTTTTGGAGAGGAAAATTACTAGTTTAGAGACGAGTTGAAGGTTGTTTTTTCGGATTTTAGTGTGCCTGGAGACGCTTCGTATAAAATTGGACAGTTTATTTAGAAGTAGAGGGCGTAGGACGGCTTTGAGGAGGAGATGTATCATTGTATTGTGGATACTTCTTTTGAAGGTAGTTAAATAGAGAAAAATTTTTATTTTTTGTATAGGTTTTGTGTTTAGTTTTAATTTTAATTTAATTTAATTTTAATTTAATTTAATTAAATTTTAATTTTAGTATAATTTTAATTTAATTTTAATTTTAATTTAACTTTAATTTCAGTTTTAATTATAATTATATATTCTTTCAATTCATATTCTTTAGATTCAAATTTTTTTATAATATTTAAAATTACCGAAAAATAAGGAATTTAAATAAGAATAAAATAAATTTTAAGTTTAAATTTTATTTTAGGGTTTGTGAATTGTTTGGCCACGCACTAGAAAAATATGTTTAATTTAAGTTTTAAAGCGATAAATACTTCATAATATAAATGTATAAAATGTAAGAGAAATGGACATTTTTACAACTAATGTTTGGGAAGTGATGATAGTAATTTTTCTTTAGAATTTAATTCTCCTGATTATCAGTTATACGATTTTTTTGAATTTAGAAAGGTAAAAAAAAAAAAAGAAATGAAAATAAATTTGAAATTAAATCAAAAAAATAATAAAATTATAATTATTTATATAAATTTTGTTTAGTTTTTGAAGTTTGAATTTGGGTACATTAATTTTCCAGAATATAACGAAGAAAGAATAATTGACGATTTAATATTTATTTTTAATTTTCATGGGGGAGTTATTTTGCCTGAGTTAAATTTTCCTTCAATTTAGGAAGGAGGCCTTGATATAATGATTTACATATATAAAAGAAGTTTACCTCATTTAGGTTATATTACATTAAATGGATAAATATTAAAATAAAAAGCAGGTTTGTATTTGAGAGAAGTGGGAAATATAGAAGATATAGTTATAAAAAATTGTGTTAGAGAACATCAAGTTGATAAATTTAAAAATCCGTAGCATATTAAGAATTGGAAAGAATATATTAAAAATTTAAAGCAAAATATTGGAGAAGAGTATAGAAAGGATAAGGAAGATGAGTTAGTTAATATTGAAGTATAGTTTTTTTATTTATTGAAATTAAAATTTAAAGTTTATTTTTACTAAATTATTTATTTTATTATTATTTTTAAATAAAAGGGTGACGAAGATGATGAAGTTATTTCGTAATAGGATCAAATAAAATAAATCATTTAAAGAAATTTAGCAGATATAGCTCAATAAACTGGCAGAACAGTTGAAGAAGTCAGAGAAAGCGAATTAGGTGAAAATGAAAAGGCGAAACTGGAATAAGATGAGCCTGTTTCTAAAAGTGATAATTCTATGCGTAATTATTTAAATTTGGATAAAATAAAATCTAGCGTAAATAAAAATATATTTTGGATATAATATATAATTTTTAAAAATTTATTATATTTATTTTATTAAAAAAATAATTATTTTTTGTATTAGTAATTTAGTTGTATAGATGAAGGATATTAAAATTACGAAGATATTTTGATAGATTTTTCTAAATATACTGAGAGATTTTATGAAGGGATTAGTTTCAACGATATTTTTAGTAAACCGGAGCAAGAAGATATTTCTTCCTAGGAAACTTGGCAAAAAGTTACCGATGTGGAAAAAAAATTACAAGAAGTCGGTGAAAAAGATTACAGAAAATCTTTTTATTTATAGAAATTTAAAATTTAGGCCGAAGATTTTTCGAGGCACATTAAAAATTTGTAAGAAAATTATTTGGCCGCCATTTAATGGAGTTTATCTTATTTTTTCAAAGGTTATGTAAGTTGGAACTGGTGCTATGAATACAACTACGCTCCTTTTATTAGCGATTTGCACCCTAACTATGAAAAAATAGAAATTTTATTTAATTTAGGATAACCTATAAAAATTTTGGAATATTAATTAATTATGACACACCCATCGTAATCTAGTTCGTTGCCTTTGGTTTATTAACATTTTTTTATAGATAGTGAAATTGTTGATATGTGGCCATACTAATATTCTTCGGATTTTAACTGGAATTACACTAAAACTGTCACTATCATACCCCCTTTTGATGTAGATAGATTGCAGGCAATTACCTCTAGGTAAAAATTTAAAAATTGTAAGCTTCTTATCTTTTATTTTTATTTATTTATTCGTTTATTTTTTTTAATTTTTCTTAAATTTGAATATTTAATAATAAAATCTTTAGATACGAACTATTACTTAATGATGAGTAGTATTTGAGTAATAGATTTGGAAAAGAAGTATTTTACAGTAGAAGAAGGTACTTATAGGAATATAAAGATTAGTATAGAGAAGTTTTGAACAATAAAAAAGATGCTTTATCTGGGGAACTAATATACTATCCTTAGAATAATAAAGAAGAAAAAGCTCATAAATATTTTTATATTGAGCCTGCTTTAGGACAATATAAAACTATTAAGCAGCCAAATTAAAAATCTGATTAAGTTGCATAAATTGAAACAGAGGAGTAAAAAGAATAAAAAGAGGAAGTTAAAGAGTAAAGAAAAGCCCTTTTTAACTACGATTAAGCTGAAATTCTTGACCAAATTTTATACCGAAATAATCCTATTATATAACATATAGAAAGAGCCTTAATATCAGAAATTGATAAGGCTGAGTAATATAACAAAGGACTAATTAATTAATAAATTCCTCCTTAAATTGCTTAAAATAATAATTTCTAAAAAAATCCTAAAAAGCACGGGCCTCCTTAATTTGCAAACAGCCACTAAAAAAATCCTAATTCTATGTAAAAAATCCATTAATAATAATATCCTTAATAATAATAACATTATCCTTACAGTTATTAGTAAGGGTACTAAGGAGGTGTTCCTAATAATAATGGGTATTAATAATAACAGGGAAGGTATAATAATCCTAAGTAAGGTTACTACGGGTAAGAACCTTATAAGAAATAAAGATATTGACATTGTTTTTATTTAATTATAATAAAAATTGTATAAATATATAAATTATTAAAAAAACTTTAATATATATAAAGTCATATTTTATATGGTTTTAATTATTTAATTATGTATTGTTTAATTAATATTTAATATTTAAGTTGGATTAATAAATTGGTATTACCATATTTAAGGTAAATGTAATTTTTTTGTTGCAATAGTATAAATGTAAAAATTATAATTAGTTATTAATTATTTCTTGTTTAAAATATTAAAGTTATTTTTAATATTTTGATATATTTTAGAATTTTGATACGTTTTTAATAATTATTGATATGTTAAAACTTTTTTTTTATTATTGTAAGATATTAAATATTCATTATTAGAAAATGAATATGTTATGATTTATTACAGTTAATGATTTAATTCTATTAATAAATAATATCTATTGAATTTAAAAAGAAAATATATCTTCTATAAAACTTCTTTTATTAGATTTATTAATCTCATCTTAATAATTATAGATATTACATAGACAATATAATAAAATAAATTCTTTGTTAATAATTAATAGTTTAATACCAAAAAAAGTAAGGAATTAAAATATATAAAATGTAAGCTTTTTTAACATTTAGAAATGATTGATTTAAAATTTGACATCAATTATAATTATAAGACACTCAGAAAATGGAGCCTATTATATAGCAAAGCAAGGAAAGTAAAAAAACAACTAAAAATCCGTTTTATGTTGTAATTTGTTTGAACAAGTCATTTTCTTTTAACTATTCTCTTTAAGGCAAATTTATGCCTTACATCATTCTTAAGACAGTAGTTTTGTCGACTGAGGTTTGACTTGAGCCTTGGTTTTTGGCTTATTAAGGGCTTTTTTCCTCTTTTTTTTCTTCATTTAATTTTTCTTCTTGTTTTTATTTTTCGATTCTTTCTTATTCTTTTCTTTTTTTTTCGTTTTCTTCTTCCTTTTATTTTCTAATTTTTTTTTCTTCTTCTTCTTTTTGTTATTATCTTCTTCTTTTTTCTTCTTCTTCTTCTTCTTCTAGATCTTTTTATTTTCTGATTCTTTCTTATTCATTTTTTTCTTCTTCTTCTTTTTATCTTCTTAATCTTTCTTCTTCCTCTTTTTATTTTCTAATTCTTTCTTCTTCTTCCTCATTTTATCTTCTGATTCTTTCTTCATCTTCTTTTTCTTTTTATCTTCTGATTCTTTCTTCTTCTTCCTCGATTTACTTTTATTTTTCTAATTCTTCTTCTTCTTCTTGATCTTATTTTTGCTCTTCTTATTCTTATTTTTCTTGTTCATTTTTATTTTTTTCCTATTCTTCTTCACCATTCTCCTATTACTCATTGCTATCTTAATTTTATTTATCATTTGCTTATTAGTTTTCCTCTTAAACTTCTTCATTTACCTGTTATTTTTCTTGGCCTTCATTATGATTATTGCTATCGTTATGTAAAATTTCGAATTCATCAGATTTTTCTTCCCCATTTTAGACTTAAATAATGTTTCCATTTAATTCTTCATCATTAAACATTAAAGCAGTTTAATAATCATCTTCATTTTATAATGTTATAATTGCTTAAGTGTTTTCCAAAGTTATCGAAATAGGACCATCTACTGAAAAAAATTTTTCGATGTCTTCTTTGGTGGTTTCAGGAGTTAAGTTGGTTATTTTAACTATGTACATTATATTTTTTTAAATTTTTTTAATTATATTCTTTTTAAGAATTTTTTAATTTTTTTTTTTTTTTTTACGAAATATTTTTGATTTTATTTTTTTTTTAAAATAGTTTATTTTTTTAAAGAAGAATTTAGTATGTGAATTTGTATTTGATTTTTAATTATTGAAATATATAATATATTAATTAATAAAAAAAAAAAAATTATTTTTTTTCCTTTTCTAGATGTGAATATGATGATTAAAAGTTATGATAAAAGTATTAAGAATTTTTGTAAATATAATAAAAAAATTATACTGTGGCGAAAAGAATTAAATTATAACTGCAATAATATTAAAATTTAGTTATGCTATTTAGAATGAAAATTTTATGTAGTATGACGTTTTTATAAATTGTGATTTTACATTGCTTAGTTATTGCATTATATATTAATAGACATAAAAAGTGTTAAATGTAATTATCATAAAAATAATTTTTAATTCACTATTTATAATTTATAAAAATAAGATATACAAATAATATAATAAATTTTTACAATTAAAGAGAATAAAATATATTATCATATCTAATTTTAATAATAGTATAATTTAAATATTATTCTCATAAATGTATTAATTAATTTTATGAATTAATTATCAACACTAAACTATATAGATATAATAAAATAAAAAATTATCAAATATTGGTATATATTTAATCTTTTAAGATATTTTCCCAATCAAAGTTAATTAAATTACTTATTAAAAGTTCTTTTTTTTATTTTATTTCTTATTAATAAATTTGATCAATTTTTTATAATTAAATCTTATCTTAGCAAATTTTTTGTGGAATTTTTGGGTTTTCGGCGTTACATTAATTTCTATCAGATATATGGTAACCAGAAAAACCGCTGTAGGCAGTATTTATATTTACGTTTATATAATTAAAAGATCTGTCTTATATAAAGGTTTAAAAACTGGGTTTAAAAGTCGTTTCACACCATGTATGGTGTTCGATTTTCTTTGGTTTTCCATCCCAGCCATTTATAGGCTAAAAATGTTCGTTTATATCCGAATTTTTAATAAGTGAACCCTGTTGATAAGAAATTTATTTAATAAATTTTTTAATTTAATTTATATTTTTAAAAATTTATTTAATATTTTATTTAAAATTTATAATAGGTATAAAATTATGTAATATAAATTTTATTATATTGTAATTACTGCTCTGAATCTGACTTCGAGTCCAAGCAATTTTGTGAACGGTAATAAAAAGGCACATGATAAACTAGCTATTATATGACAGGTACCTTATCCATAATAAGCTAATTTTCCACATTCACTTACACAATATCTTTCAGGGTGTATTCCTTCTTTCACAAGATGAACTATATATAATAAAATATAAGAACTTAATTTAAATAAATAAATTAAATAAATACTAATTAATATATTAAAAAATTTTTAATACATTATAAAAATAATATTTATTTATTTATTTAAATAAAGATTTTTTGATAGATATTTTTTTATTTAAATTTATTTTTTTATATTAATTTTTATTAATATATTTTACTAACATCAAGAGTGGAAAGGATATGGTGAACTGCTTATTGTTATTTTTGAAGTAAAATAGTTTCATTATCTTATTTTTTGATATCTTATACTATTTTAGAAATGGATAGGGCCGCTTCTAGCATTTTAGCTCTTGTAATTAATTCACTATATTTACATTTAACGTTGTCTTCTAAGATAATTTCTGGATCTTTTTCTTCTCTTGTATTTTTGAAATTGGTTTAAGCGTTTAAAAAAAACACTTATTTTTAAGGGACTGTTATTATATGATAATTTTCTTCATCACTATTTTCATTATCAATATTATTATTATAATTATCATTATTCTAATTGTTAATATTTAGGCTTTAATTTTCCATTTATTTAATGACTTTTACGGTAAATTATTTTTCTTCTTTGATGTAGTTTTTAATGAAAGCTTTATGTGTTATTAAAGAATCAGACTTATTTTTTGATTCATTATAACATAAATAATTTTTCTCAAACATATATGGATTTACATTTGATTCGATGAAAATTTGTCTGTTTTCAGGAAAATCAGAAAATTGATTTATTTAATTTAGCAATTATAAATCGAGATTTCTAAAATTAATATAAATGTATTAATTATTTATGGGTATAAAATGATGAAAAATGTTATAAATTTTTTTATATTACTAGTAAATTCCATAATCTATAAAGTTGTCTGGGTATTCATTAGGTTTTAAAACTGGTAAGTTTCCGAACAATTTAACAACTTATGACTTAAAAGGAGTACTTAATAAATATGCTTAATAATATTCTTCAATTTCGCCAGTTATCATAAGTTCTTTAAATTTTTAGACCGCCCAAAAAGTGAGTTATTTTTAGCTATATTTTGGGTCTGGATTTTAGGGTATTTAATTATATTTTTATTTTAAATTAAATATTTATTCCTGTTATTTATCTTTTTAAGCTTTTCTTACACAAGCACCTCCAAATTTCATAAAATTATCTGAATTTGGATTTGTTCTATTTTACAAAACTTCTAGTAAACTGACAGCATCGCTTATAGTGTCGTCGTCACTATTATAGTCAAATTAATCATCATCCTATTATATTTCATATTATATAAAATAACTTATAATATAAAATAAATATAAAATTCTAGTATATATATAAATTTTTACGAAATTTTAATTTTATTATTATTATTGTTGAAGATTTTTCGTTGCATTTTAAGTGAATTATTATAAATTATTTTGGTTTAAATTTTGTTGTTATTCATAGTCGTTTAAATTAAAGGTTTATTCGTTTATATTTTTAATAACTGTATCTATTATTTAGGGTGAAAGTAATTGGTAGCACATTTTTGCTTTTTCAATGGTGAATTTTCCACAGTCAAATTTAAAAAGTTTTGATTTGGGTATAATTTTATTAATTTTTTCTCCTATTTTAATATCGTGAAACTGGTCTGTTTGAACCCATAAAAGAGTGGTTGAAATATTAATTTGTTGCAAAATTTCCATAGGGGAGCTAATATTCCAAGAAGGATGAAAAATAAACATTTATCCTATTTAATTATTAGAAATACTATTGCTTGCATAATGAAAAGCAGCTGACCCGCCGTAATCGTGGCCAATTATGAGTACTTTTTGGTTTTTTTAGCTTTGTTTATTTTTATAATAAGTAATTACTTCATGGATAAATTAAGTTAATTTCTCTTTATTTTCTGTGATTCTTGAACTAAATTTTTATCCTTTAGACTCACCATATCCGGGAAAATCCGGGGCAACGACAAAAAATCCTAAAAAAATAAATATAAAATGAATTTATGATACCTATTATATTCAGGTAAAAAGATTTTTTTAGATTTATTGATTATTTTAAATTAAAAATTTAAAAGTAAGAAAAGAAGGAAAGTGGGTAGGAAATTTGAATTAGAGTACAAAAAAATTAATTTGTGAAAAAGAGATGAAAAATCTAAAAACTTGAAAAAAAATAAAAAAATTTACAGAAATAAAAAAACCTAAAAAATTAAAAAAAGTTTAAAAAAAGTTTAAAAAATAAAAAAATAAAAAAATATATTTTTTTAAATAACCTTTTCTAACAACAGATTCAAATAAATAAGGCAGACAAGTTTGGCCATTGGAAGTTTGGCCTCCGATTCCGTGCAGAAAAAGGGCGATTGGATTTTGAGGGTCTCCAAAAGTGAAGGTTTTGATTTTTTGGTTTAAAAAGAGGGAATTTGGTTCTGTTATGAAATTTTCTTAGGGCTGGAAGAGTAAGGGCGGTTTGTTGTCGTTTTCGAAGTTTATTTGATTTTGGTCGGTTTTTTTTTTTTTTTGGTTTTTTTTTGAGAGAGATTGTTCTTGGATTTTTATTTCGTGTTTGATTGGATTGTTTTTGAAGGCGATTTGGGTGTGGTCTTTGCCTTTGAAGGTTAGTATATTTTTATACAAATTGTTTTCGATTTTTCGAATGATTTGGCCGAATTCTAGGGTTTTTCTTGACATTTGGTAATGTTCCTGACCTGTTTTAAAAATGAAAAATTGGTAAGTAAAATGTTTATGTTATTATGTATAAATAAATTTTATATTTTTTTTTTTTTGTATACCAGGGGCGATATTGCAAATCACAGATGTTATGGAATTTCCTCCCAAAGAATTTTGGAGTAATTTAGTCAGAACAGATTATCTGTATGGAATAAAAGAGCTGTCTTATGCTAATTTATCTATAACTTATTTTAAATTAAATAATGATAAGTTTATTGCCTTAGTTTCAGCTTGTTAGCCCTGCCCAAATTATTCTGTTAAAGTTTCTGATCCAGCTAGATCCACAAAATTAAACTAGTTTTAATAATTTTATATATCAGTGTTTTTTATTAAGTTTAAGAAAAAATTATTAGTATAGTTTTATTACCTCTGAAATTTATTTTTCCGATGATTTTTTCTTTTATTGTCCAATAATGATTTTGAAAATTGAATGGGATCTACTTGATTTTTCGTTTAAATAGCTATTTCCAAATTATTTTCTGTTGTTTCCTTCATTTAAAAGTTAAATGGCTTCTTATTCAGAATTCACCAATTTCTCTTTTATACCATTTATATAAAAACTTCCAAATTTTTCCACAACTTTTAATCTAAATATTTACAAATTTTTGTACAAATGAAAATACCATTTAAATATAAAAAAAGTTAAATTATAAAATAAAGTATTTATTTTTTTAAAAACAATTTAAATTTCTAAAATTGAAAAATAATATATTTTTTAAAAAAATTACTCTTAATTAGAATTAGTAAGCAAATCATAAACCTTTTCCTAATAGACTTCAAAATAGGAAATTAAAACGAGCATTTTTCTTTTTTACTGTTTAAAGAAAATATCTTAAAGGCCCTTATAAATGATTCCGGGTTCTTTGCCCTTGTGTCCGAAAATGGTGTGGGTTTTGCCAGAAGCAGTTTGGCCGTAGGCAAATACAGTTGAATTGTAGCCTTATAAGAATTTTTTTATTTGTAGTTGCACTGAGTTTTCGTAGAGGGTTTGGTTGCAACTGTTTTCGGGAAAAATTTGAGCGAATTAAAAGACTTTTTTGCTTTTTTCACTTATTTTTTCACTTATTTTTTCATTTTTTATTTCGCTTTTTTCATTTTTTTTTTGGGGGTCTTGGAGTTCGGTTGCGGATTTTTGGATGAAGGTTTCGGAGTGGTCGTTATTTTTTTGCTCGTGGGGGAGGAAGGGCCGGATTTTTAGGTAGGATTGGATTTTTTGTTTTTGTTTTTGGGGAGTTGGGGGCATTTTTGAATTTATTTATTTATTGTTTTTTTGTTTTTTTGGTAGAATTTTTATGAGTTGTTATAATATGTTATTTGTTTTAATAAAAATATAATAAAAGCTGAATGAAATTAGAAAATCTGGGAATTTCTGGTGCAATATTTTATTCCTGTTGAAATTTATTCGATTTAAAAATTCGATTTATATTTTATTTTTAAATCTTTAATTTAGAAATTCAGCTAATTGTTTTAAAAAAATATAAAATAATTACAAAATAGTATCAATTTATATTTATATAATTTAAATATATAACATTAAATTAGGTGATTTTTTTATTTAAAATTATTTATATTTTTTTATAAAATTGATAGAAAATATAATTTTTTGAAATTACTATATGAGAATTATATCTAAAATAAAAAAATTGTATTAGAATAATTAAAATTAATTTTAAATAATTGGGCTAAAAATATTATCTGAATAAATTGAAAAAAAAAAATCAAATTTAATAATTATGGGGTAAATTTGTTGTAAAGAACAGGAATATAACTAGTATTAGGATTGTAAAATTAAAGTGATATTTATATTTATAATTTTTTATTTTAATATTTTTTATTTAACAAAAAAGTAAATGGATTTGATGATTTGTACATATTATTGAATAAAAAAAAAGGAATTAGTGAATTGGTGGAAGGTTAATATGAAATAATGCTAAGAAATAGATAATTATAAAAGTATTTTTATAACATAGATCATTTTTAGCTTAAAAAACGAGTTAAGGCGCATTTGGTTTCCCTAATTAAAAATTAAAAATATAAAAAGTAATAAACAATATTAAGATGAATTTATTTTATAAAAATTAAATATAGTACTTTTAAAAAATAAATATGTTTAATTAATAAATAAAGAATAAATTTTAAATTAAAAAAGATAAGATTTATTGATTTTAGAGAAATGGAAATAAAATTTGTAGGTATAAGACGAAGATTTTAATTAATTTTTAGAAACTTATATTTAAGCGTTAAATGAATAAAAATATGGAGAAATTGTTATATAAAATTTATTGTCATTATTAAGAAATTACAGAAAGTTAATTGTTAAAAATTCTAAAGAATAATTAAATTTATGCCAAATAATGGGGGGTCCTATATAAATAAATAAATTTGTATAATAAGTATCATAATAATTGTAATAAGAATAACAAATTAAATAGTATTTTTTGAAAGTTAATATGGTAAAATATTTAATTTTAATTATAATATAATATTTTAATAATTAAAAAGAAAAAGATTTTATTAATTATTTATTTTATTTTATTTATAAATAAAATATTTATTATTAATTTTTTTAAGAATAAATTGTAAAAAAAATTGAGAGATTTTTTTGTAAGAATTACAGGAGGAGTAGATAATGTAATTTTTAATTAATAAAATATTTTATTATTTTTGGTATTTAGAAAATAAATAAGTTTTATTTTTAATAAATTTTTTAAAAATATAAACTTATTAAATATTTAGTATAAAGGAAAAGGCATAAAATAAATACATTAAAATTTGGAAATAAAAATATCTGAATATGAAGCATTTGTTAAAATAATTTATTAGTGTTTAAAAAATGCCGGATTTAAAAAAGAAGTAGTAGATTAATTTTTGTAAAAATTAGCTGAGTATAAAGAAGATATAGTTTTTGATTGTAAATATAATTTTAAGATTTAAAAATAAAATTAAATTTATATTCAATATAATTTATATAGATAATGTAGAATCTACTGTTGACTCAAGTTTTCATACAGATCAGGACGATGTTGTATTTATAAATCACTGATTATATAATAGTAATTTAATAAAATAATTTAAATGTAGTGGTGGTAATACAGGTTGATATAAATAAATTAAGAAATAAAATTTAAAATGCAGAAAAATACATTTATATTCATAAAATACTGAGTCATATGTAATTTATATTTATGATTAAAATATATAATAAAATAAAATTTTAATTAAATATTTTTTTAAATTTTAACAATAATGTAGAATGTTAATAAATTTTTGATAACATTTATTATTTGTTAAATTATTTTATCGATATTCCACATCATATTATAATATTTATAATTTTAAATTTATATATTATATTATTAAATATTAATATAATATGCAAAAAAGTACTAAGATTTAACATTAATATAATTATATTTATTATATACTATCAAAATTCTGGATTAAATTTATAGCACATCCAAATCGGATATCAGATATTTTCAGAATTATTAATTACAATATTATTAAATCCTAATTTCTTGTTATAAACCATTAATTATATTTTAATAATTAATCAGACATTATTTATTTATTTACCTTTTAAAAATTCCAAAAAAAATAAATAAAAAAGAAAGCAAGTATATAAAAAACAGTAATAAAAACCAAAATGAGTTAAAAATTACAATCATTTTTTTCAAATCTGTCTTAGCATTGTCATTAACATTTACCTGGATTCGCTAAATATAAGACTTATTATTATATAGGAGGATTTTTAATTTTGAATAAAATTTTTAAATAAATAAAAAAGGCAACTGATAAGCCAGCCCCTAAAAATTGTATTTTGGAACTAGATTTGGACGAAACCAGTTTCGTTAATTATTCAGTGCCTAATGACGATAAATCTTTGAGAAAATTGCTAAAATATCCAGTTAAATATGATTTTTTAGAACTTTTAGAGACTTTATAAAAGGCTAAAGATGAAATGTAAATATATATATATAAATTAATGAAATATAAATTAAGTTTAATAATGATAAATATATAGAAAAAAAATTAAAATTAATGTATTTGGAAATAAAAAGATATATAAAATTTAAATTTTAGGAAAAAAATATAGTATAAATAGTATTGTTTAGTGATTAATTATTAAATTTAATTTTAATAATTTTTTTTTTTTAGAAATATTAAAGGAGTTTTGATTAAATTTGGAACTAAGAATTTTGGATTAGGGTTTTCTTAAATTGAAGAATTAAGATATGCTATTTAATAATTGAGAAAAGCTGGAAAATAAGTGATTGCTTATAGTGACACTATTGGTTACCATTAAAATGGAATATTATAATATTTATTAGCTAGTGCTTGTGATAAAATTTTTATGAATCCTATGGGAATGGTAAATTTAATTAGTATATAGGGAGATAGAATGTTTGCTAAATAAATGTTGGATAAATTAGGAATTAAGGTAAACTTTTATATAAAAGATATTCAAGAAAATACGTGTTTATAAATTGCTTCTATTAATTTAAATGTTTATTTATTTTTATTCATTATTTTGATTATTTTATTTTTGTATTTATTTTTAATATTTAAAAAAAAGTTTGAACTTTATAGAAGAAAGAATTATAAAGGTTTTTTAAATGTACTTAATAATGAGAAAATTGATGAATATGAAACTGAATAAATTAACCAATTATTCGATTATATGTATAACACCATAAAATCATATATTACCGAAGATAGAAAATTAACTTAAGAATAATCTGAATAAATATTTAAAAATGGTCCCTATTTAGCAACTGAGGGTAAAGAAATGGGTCTTATAAATGATATTAAATATAGAGACGAAGTAATAAAAATAAAAATTTAAAAATAAAAATAAAATTTAATAATAAAAAAATCTTTTGTGTATTAATTTTATACAAAATATATAAAAATAACAAATATTTTAATAAGAATACTTAAGCTAAATTTTTTATAAAATAAATAGGTTTATGAATATGTGGAAAAGGAGTTATTTAAAGATGAAAAGCTAAATTTTTTGTTTTTGACTCATTATATGGGCAAATTATCTAGGCCTTTATTAAAAAAAAATAATGCCAAAAACAAGGTTGTTATTATGAATTTAGTAGGGCCTATTATGGATGGTAAAAGTAAAACCCCTGATATTTTCCACGATGAATTAGAAATTGGAGCTTAAACTGTTACTCAATGGTTTAGAAAAGCCTATAATGATAAATCAGTTAAAGCAATTATTATGAGAGTAAAAAAAAATTTAAAAAATAAGATATTAAATATATAAAATTAAATTTAACAGATTAGAAATAAAAAATAAAATTAAAAAGATTAAAATTAACAAAATTAACAAAATTATTATATTTTTTAGATTTTTTTATATTTTTGAATAATTTTTGTAATAAATTATAATTTTTTTTTCTATAAAATAAAAGTGATTTTGTATTTTTAATACATTTAAATTAAAATTAACTCTAATTTTTTGAACAAATTTAATTTAATTTAATTTAAATTAAATTTAATTTTTTTTTTTTTTTTAAATAGGTTGATTCTCCTGGGGGATCAGCTTTAGGGTCTGAATTAATTAATAAAGAGGTTTAAAATGCCTAGAAAAAAGGAATTAAAGTTATAGCAGTTTATAGTAACGTTTCTGCTTCCGGAGGAGTTTATATTTCTACTATAGCCGATAAAGTAATTTGTTCTCCTTTGACAGTTACAGGTAATTAAAATAATAAATTATTTTTAAATTTAAGATTTGTAAATTAATTTAAATTTTTTGTTATTTTTTTTTTTTTTTAAAAAAAGGGTCAATTGGAATTATTTCAGGACACTTTAATTTCAGAGAAATGTGGTAAAAAATAGGTATAAGATTTGATAAAGTTGTTTAAAAAGACGGAAAAGAGTAGAATGTTTTTAGTGCTTTAGATGATACAACTGAAGATGATAAAAAACACTTAAATAAATTTTTAGATTATGGTTATGAGTAATTCAAAGCTCACGTTGCAAAAGGAAGAAAAATGACCATGGAAGAGGTTGAAGAAATCGCTTAAGGTAAACATTAAAATATAATTTTAGAATTATTTTTTGATACTTTATATATTTAATTAATTAATTTAATTATTTAAAATTACTTTTACACAGGAAGAGTTTGGTTTGGTTAAGAAGGAAAAGACAGAAAAATTATAGATTTGGTTACTTAAAATCCTTATTTAGAATCCTTAGAAATTGCAGCTGAAATGATAGGATAATAGAAAAAAAGTATTTAATATGTTGTTTATCCCGAAAAACAATCGCCTATATAGCAATTATTGGCAAACCCAGCAAAAAATGAGAGAGAAAAAGATAAATAAGCGTAAATTTTTAAATTAAAATTATATTTAGTTTTTGCTTAAAATTAATAATTTGTGTATAATTTAAAATATTTTAAATAATTAATAATGAAATTATAAAAATATTTTTTTTACTTAGTCTTGCTGGGTCTAATGGAAATGAAATTGTTAATTTTAAATAATTTATAGCTGGATATGTTTTTTCATCCATTTTTGGAAAAAATTCTACCTACTTTAGACAAATATTTGATTAACTTAGTTAAGGTTAGTAAAAATTTTCTCTTTATTCTGACGTTGGAGCTTAAATTAATTGATTTTTTTATATAAAATGATTCATTATCATAATCTTTTTATATAAATAA
The DNA here is from genome assembly GCA_001447515.1 of Pseudocohnilembus persalinus. Lineage (NCBI taxonomy): Eukaryota > Ciliophora > Oligohymenophorea > Philasterida > Pseudocohnilembidae > Pseudocohnilembus > Pseudocohnilembus persalinus. Next base: position 682,182 of record LDAU01000194.1, on the reverse strand, counting down.
ATTTTACTATATAATACTAAAATATAATTAATATATATACCAAGTTTTAAAACAAATATAATAACTTTTATTTAAAACAAAACCTCTTTTATTACTAGTTACTAAAAATATTAATTTTACTTTTACATATTAAATAAGAAATCGGAATTAAATAGAATGAATCTTATTTTTTTTAAATATAACAAAGTAAAAATGAATAGTTTTAATTATTTATTTAGCAATAATAACTAATAAAATAATTAAAATAAAATTTAATTAAGCAAATATTTTAAAATTATTCTTATCTAAGAAATAAAAAATATACATTAAAATGGAAAAAGATTAATTAGCTTTTAAGGAATAATAAATGTTAAATTTAAAGTAATTTTTTTAAATTACTAAATCCAATAATAAAATTATTGCTCATTTAAATTTTTTAAATTTTTTTCTATGTATTTTTTAATTATTTATATTATATTTTTTATAGTGAATATGAATAAGATTAGGGTGAAGCTATTTTAAAATTGATGTAATAAAACAACATAAATGTTGAATAATATAACCAAATCATAAGAAACCAATTAAATTTAGAGAAACTTGATAACTGTAACAATTTATAAAAAAATTAAGAACAATATTAAAAAAATGGAGAAAAATTAAAAAAAAATGAAAAAAAAAATGAAAAAGATAGGGTTTTTAATATTTAAATAGAAATTAAAAGTATTATGTAATTATTTAGCAAAGAACAGATTTAAATAAATTACAATGGATTTTCTGATTCTGATGTTAATTCTAAAATAACAAAAGATAATTATTTGATATCAATTTTAGGTAGATATTTATATTTATATTTTTTATTTTTTATTATATTTATAAATTATTTTTATTAATGAAAATAAAAAGGAAATAAAAATGGAGGAAAACATATTCTCATGGAATATTTAATGAAGTAAGAATTTGAAAAAATTGAAAAATCAGGAATTGATGTAAAAAAAATTAAAATTAAAATTTTTATTTTAAAATAAAATTTTGTTTAAATTTTAATAACATATTTTCCTAGATAATTTAAATCGATTAAATGCTATTCCTAAAAAGTAATGGAATTATGAACAATTTAGCTTCTAATTATGAATAAATTGAGGAGTATAACTAATTGATTTTTGATTTTTAAAAGATTGAAAATTAAGATAATGCTATATAAAAATACAAAGTACCTGTTTTATAATTTATAAAATAAAAACAAGAAGATACAAATTTGCAGATAAAAAGATTTTTACAGCTAAATACTGAACACTTAATAAATTCATTTTTTTATTAAATTGGGTATATAATTTATTTTTTAAATATTAGTTTTTTCAAGATTTAATTTTATTTTTTAAGAAAAATTTGTTTAATTATTAAATTTTTAGCTAAATTATTATAATTGTTGTTAACGAAATGACTACTGAAGAAGAGTATATGATAAAATAATTAATGAATTATTCTGGTCTAGGAACGTAGCAAAAAAAGTGAATATATATATCTATTTAAAATATTTATTAATAATAATCTTTATCTTTAATTAAAAATTATATATTTTTAATACATATTAAATTTTTTAATATTTAATATTCAAGACAATCAAGAATGATCTTGGTAGTGCATAACCTTAAAAATTTCGAAAAATAATAAAATTTTGATTAATATATAGAAAATGCTATTTTTAATTGTTTTGATATAGGTAACTAATTTTATATTTAAATTTTATATAAACATTGTATTATTTTGTATAATAAATATTAATTTTTTAAAAATTTTATAAGAAAGAGTAGGTAAAAATTAATAATAGCCTTATAAAATAAATAAGAAACTGAATAGCCATATAATAAATTAAAATTGTAGCTCATATCATTTAGTTATGGGAAATAAAAATTTAGAAATTGGAGAAAAATATAACCAATAAGCTGCATAAGAGATTTTATAACTTATATAATAATTTAAAGCAAAATAATAACAATTTAAAATATTTGATAATTTTGCTTAAATAATAAATAAAAATTTAAAACTTTATGCACATATTGATATGAAAGGTTTGGATAACAGTTAAGGTAAATTTATGAATAAAAAAATAAAAATTATTAATTTAAAAACTAATTAAAAATATATTATATTTTTTTTAACTTTAAAAAATTATATATAAATTATTAAATTTAATATATATATATAAATAATTATTTATACAATTAATTATGTTTTTAGATCAAAAATCTTTTGTTTATGATAAGGGACAATATAGAATATTTTCATAATTTTTTTAAAATTGTCCAGAAAAAAGTGTGAAAATAAAAAGCTTAGGAAAAACTTTTTATAATAAGGACTATATAAGACAGAGTATTTTAGATGACTATGATTTTTTGCCTAAATATTAAGTTTTTAATATGGATAAGGAGGGAGTAGTAAAAGTTTATTTAGAAGTACCTTTTGCTAATTTTCTTTAATAATAAGAAGATGGTAGTATGTTAGCTAAATATTTAAATAAATTTTAATTGCTAATAACATATAATTATAAATATTATTAAATAAAAATTTATTTATATATTTTATATAGAATTGTTAAAGATTAAGGTGATTTCTGATAACGAATTAAATTTAAAAATAATGGAAGTTGAAGGAAAACACGATAAAGATTAGATAAAGATGTATTTTAAAGATATTATGGGGCTAAAAATTGAAATTTAAGAATAAAAAGAAAAAGCAGGAAATGAAAATGGAACTTAAGAAAAACAAAGCTAAATTTTAGCATAAAAAGAAGAAAAGAAGAAAAAGAAAAAAAGAAAAATAATAGAGTAAAATAAGAATGATGAAAAAAATTAATAAGTTAAACTATAATAAGCGAATTCTTTATACAATTTAAGTTACGGGAAATTTTTTTAAAGTATACCTATTGCTAATATTTAAAGCAACGTTTAATCTAGTGGTATAACTGTGTAAAATGTTGAAAATTCTAATTGCGGACTAATTATAACTATACCTATTGATGATTGATAATTTTAATTATATAAAAAAAATTAGGTTACGTTTTAATTTTTATTTATTTATAAAAAATTTTTAAATTAATTATTAAAATTATCTATAATTATTTTATTTATATGTTTTAACAAAGTTTTAAATAGCGGTAAATTAATTTAAATGTTTTTTTAGGAAAAAAATTTATAGTATTTTGATTCTAATAATTTTTTGTGTTTAATTATTCTTTTAAATTACTATTATAGTTTTTCTTTGATTTTTGAAGTAGTTTTTATTTTTAAAAAATTAAAAATTATGATTTAAATTGAATTATTTGCCTTAAATATAATAAAGCGAGTGAAAAAAACTAAAAATAAAAATAATAATTATAATAATATTTAATTCAAAAAAATAAATGAGATAATAAAATAGTATTGGGATTTCATTAAATTCTACTCCTGGAAAAAGAGTTATGCCAACTTTTTAATAGGAATTTTATAGAGAGGATGGTGAAAATACATATGAAAATAATTTAAATTAAAATTAATAAGGAGATAATGAGGATGTTTATTAATAGAAAAATCTTAGTAAAAATAAAGGCTCTAAAAAAAAACTTAAACTAAATTTTGCATTCTAAAACAATAATATTAATAGTGAAAATATTAATTTTTAAAATTCATGTATTAAATAATAAAATAAAAATGGTGCCATATAATAATATCCATAATCCCATTTAAAGGAAAAAACAAATTAATAGTTATAATAAGGAAATTACTTATTAACAAATAGTTAAAATTAAAATTAAGATAATAAATATATGAAAGTGTATGTTAGGTTAAGACCTGGTTCTTCTGAAAAATGTAAAAAAGAAAATAAAATTTAAATTTTACAAATATATAATTCTTAAATACAAAAAAATATAAATTTATATTTAAATTTAATTATAATTATTTTTTAAATACAATATTATATATTTAAAATAATCGAGTCTATTATAATTATATTTATAAGTTGATGAATAAGATAATGCATTTGAAATTAAAAGAGAGAATGGAAAAGAAGAACTTATATTAAAAGAAGATATTAATATTATGGAAAAAATAGAAACTTATACTTATAATAAAATTTTTGACAATAAAACTACTTAAGTAGAACTTTTTGAATCAATAATGCCTCCAGTTTTTATGGATTTATTAAATAAACGTAAAAAAATAAATTTTTAAAAATTTGATATCTATTTATAATATTTTCATATATCATATTATGTTATTAAAAATAGTGTTTATTTTATTTAAATTTAATATATTTTAATATTAATTATATAATAAAAGGTAAAAATGCGCTTATTTTTACATATGGTGTAACTAATTCAGGAAAAACTTTTACAATTTTCGGTAAAAATTAGGATATCGGGCTTTTACCTCGATCTTTGAAAGGATTTTTTTAAATAAGAGATATAATACATTAAAATATTTAGAATTAAAGGAATATAATTAAAACATAGTATTAGTAGTAAAATTTAGGAAATTTGTAGAAAATGCAATAAGAAGATAAAAATCAGTTTATTTTTCTCAATAGTTAAGAAGGAAATTAATGCAAATAGTAATAATAATAGTAAGAAGAAATTTAGAGTTTATTAGATTAGTTTTAAAATAAATGGGAAGAATTTAGCAGCTAAAATTGTTATCACCCAGTTTATTAGCACTTGCCTTTACAAGAGATAAAATTTTATGTTTCTGCACACCAAATTTATAACAGAAAGGTTTTGGATTTGCTAAGTAACAATTAGGAAAATAATTCGAACAATAATAAATAGTTTAATTTTGGGAATTAGAATTAAAATTTATTGGATTTAAATAAAAATGATTTAAATATTCATTAAGATTAAAATTATAATTACTTTATTAATGGGCTGAATAAAATTGAAATATAAAGTGAGTAAGAAGGATTGGATTTGATAGCTAGAGCAGTTAAATAAAGAGAAACTAGGGGTACCATTTATAATTTATCATCTTCTAGGTAATCTTAATATAAAATTTTAATTTTTTCTAATAAAGATATATTTTAAATAAAAAAGTCATAAATACATATACTATAATATTTTTTTAAATTTAATTTTATTGAATAATAGTAGGTAATTGATAGACATATTATTAATAATTTTTATATATATATTATATATTTTAGATCACATTTGAATTTCAGGATTGATATAATAAGAAAATACTACATTGACACAGGGGAGGGACAGAATTTAGAGAAAAGAAAAGAGGAAAAAATAGAAAATTCGATGTGTTTTGTGGACTTGGCTGGGGCTGAGCGTTACAGTGCTGATAAGAATGATAACAAAGCACTATAATAAGAAGCAATTGCTATAAATGAAGATTTATTATGTTTATAAAAGTGTTTGAGGGCCATGGACAAGGGGGAAAAGCCGCCCGTTAGAGAGAAAAAGCTTACTAAAATTTTGAGTTAATATTTTAATCCTGAGACTAATTTGGTTATGTGTACTAATATTCATCCTTCTAGTAAATTTATTTCTGAAACTAAATTGGGTAAAATTAATTTAATAAAAATTAAATTAAATTGTTTTAAAATTAATTAAATTTAGATAAAATCATTTAAAGATAAATTAAATAATATAATTTCAAAATAAAATAAATTAAATTAAATTTATAGACTAATTTTTCTTATTTTGAATGTTTGGATTTTATTTTTTTTTTGTTAATATTTATTTCTTAAATTTTTAATTTTATACAAATGATTAATTTTTTATATATATATAGTTTTAAGTTATTCAAATTTGGCATATTAAAGTGAGTATTAGAACTGGAAATATTATGACCCTTTATAAGTAAAATCAAATAAGTAAAATAACATTTAAAAAGAATGGGAAATTATGGATTTGAAAAGTAAATATTACAACATAGTTATAAAATTATGTTATTTTTTCTAAATTTCACTTTTTTATAGGATAATTGGAATTTGAAAAGATGTAACGATTAAATTTTCTGAGTACTTAATATTAATTTAATAATAATTTAATTGAACGCTTGCAACGAAGTATTAATATGGAAATTCTAAAATCTAGACAAGCATTTCAAGAATTTAGTGTAGATTTTAACGATCCAGACAAAGACCCTTATTTAAAAGAATTAAGGGAATAATAAAAAAATGGTAAATCTTAAAATTAACTAATATTTATAAATAAATTATATTTATTTTATAATATATTTTTATATAGTTTAGTAATACATATTTGAAATTAAATAAAAGTAGCTAACAAATAAAAATAGTTAATAAGATTAAAAGTAAAAGAAATTGGAATTTAGTGATGGGAAAAAATTAAATTAATTACAAAGTCAAGGGTCATATAATACAAATTTATAGTCTTAATAAACTAACTCTTAATAAGAAAATTAATTATTTAGTAGTTCTAAATAAAATATATAAAAATAAAATCGGGTTAAAATGTAAGAAGAAATTGTTGATTAAGAGAAGGAAGATTAAAATAAGATATAAAATTAAGATAATAAGAATAAAATGATAGATGAAGTTGAAATAATTAAAGAAATAAATAATTAATAAAAAATTTCTGAAGAAAAAGTATAAATTTCAGATAAAAAAATACAAAATTAGTTAAAAGAATTTTTACCTGAAAACGAAGATAATAAAAATGAGTAAAATTAAAATTAAATGTAGAATTAGAGTTAAAATAAAGAATAAGAATAAGAATAGTTAGAGGAAAAATAGGTGAAAAATGTGGGATAAAAAGGAAAAAAAAAGAAAGGTAAAAAAAAAAAGGGTAAAAAAGGAAAAAAATAGGTAAAAAAATAAACATAAGATAAAAATAGTGTTACGAATAAGAATTTTTAAAAGTAAAAAGAAAGTGAATATAGTTATAGTTATAATAGTGGGAGTGAAATGAGCGAATTTGAAAGCGAATTAAATAGTTAAAATTTAGCGCAAAATCCTTTGATTATATAAAATAGTGGAGAGAGAAAGTCTTCTGTAATTTAATTTGTACAATTAGGTAGTTAAAGTAGGTAAAATAATTTGGGAGATTCAGGAAAATAATTAAGTGATGAAAAAAACAGCTAAAATAAAAAATAAAATTAAAATTAAAATGAATTGTTTTTGTAAAGAGTTTCAGAGTTTGAAAAAGACAAAATTTAGGAAGAAAATATTAGTTCGACTTAAAATAAAAAGAATTTGAAAAAAAATGGAGGAAAAAAATAAAAAATTAATAAAAATAGTAAAGATGAAGAAATTTAGGAAAATGAGGAAAATTAATAATAAATTTAGGTTTGTGAATAAAATGATAAATTATAATTGTAGTCATAATTATAGAATTCTATAAAAGAGGAAAAAAATGAAGATGAATAAGATGAGAATAGGTAATAATAGGAAAAAAGCTTAAAAATAAAAGAAAATGAAAATGAAAAATAATAAAAGAAAGGAAAAAAGGGAAGAAAAGGAAAAAAGGGTAAAAAATAAAATTAAAGTAAAAATAGTCGAAGTTAATCTTTGGTGAGTGAAACTGATAGTATTGATAGTGTTTAAAGTTTGAAAGAAAATAAATAGCCAAAAAGTTAATAACAAAACTAAAGTGTAAATAAAAAACAAAGTAGTAATTTTTTTTATTTTAAATAATGTTTTTTATTTTTCTTTTAAACACAATTTAATAAAATTTTAATTTTATTTTATGAAAATTCTATTAATATTTAAAAAATTATATCTTTTATTTTTTTTTAATTAGAATTATAGAAATAGAATTAAATAGTTACCAAGTTACAGTCCTTTGCGAACTTAGTAAAATAACAAACAAATAAATTAAATTTTAAGAGGGGCAAGCCTAAAAACTAAAAATAATAATAATAAACTGATAAAAATAAATGAAAATTCAAATTAGTTGTTAAATTTTAGCAATTATAATAATTTAAAAATAAATAGTGTAAGTACAAGAAATTAGAAAAAATAAAAAAAATAACCAAAGTTCTAAATTCCTTAAAGTCTTTAAGATGCAGGGTAAAGTACTAATAGACATAGAAATCATTGATTTTTTCTTATATATATATATTACATATAAATGTATAAATTAATTTATTTATATTTATAAAATATAGTATATATACTTATTTTTACTTATTTTTAATAATAAAAAAAATTATTATTTAACTAGCATAAATGTTATATTATAAGATTTATATCAAGTATATATTTTAATTTTATTTATAATGCTTTAATTTATTTGATAAATTTTGTTTAAATATTTAATTACGAATTTATAATGATTTATTGATATTTGATTAGAAATTAAAATAGATTTTAGAATAAAATAAAAAATCTAATATTTCAATGTTTTAAATAATAAAAAATTTATTTCAATTTTGTTTTTAATTTCTTCATTTATTCTAAAATAAAAAGTTAATAAAAAACAAAATAAAACATTATCATAATAGAAAATTTTTCTACATTAAAATTAAAATATTAATATATAAAAGCAATAATTATAATTTATTAACTATGGAACAGATTTCCCCATAAAAAATAAGAAGAAAATTTTTTAAAAAACAGAGTTTAAAATCAAATTATTCTAATTCTCCTAAAAAACCAAATTCAGTCACATAAAATAATTAAAAAAATAGAAACAATATTTTTTTGTCAAATTAGATTTCAAAAAAGAATATAATTGGTTTAAAAGACACAAATTTAGATTAAAATAACGTTGATTTAAGCTAAAGTGAATTTTAAATAGAAATTTGTGGGTAAAAAAATGGTCGGCAAATAAAAATTATTGGACAAAATTAAATTAAAAATATAAAAGAGTAGATTAATGTAAAATAATAAAAATATAGACATTTAAATGAGTAGTTTAAAAATTAGGAAAAAATATAAATACAAGAAAATGAAAAAAAAAATATACTATAAAACGTTTAATCTTAAAAAATAAATGATTTAGATAATCATAATTTGTTTAAAGATAAAAAAGATTTTTTTTAAAATAATGATTAAAAATATAAGTAGAATTAAATTGGGGAATTAGAAAAATTAGAGTGTTAAAATGAAAAAAATTTTTAAAATAATAATATTAATAATAAGAAATCAGAGAAACAGGAAAATATAGATAAGGTGTTAAAAATTATTAATAATTTTGGTTAAAATAAAAATTAGCAAAAAAAATAAGATAAGCTATAGAAAAATATTTTTAATTTATTAGTGAATTTTTTAAAAGTTTTTCCTAAATCATTTGAAAGTTAATTTGGAGTATAGTTGTTGGACTGTTATTGTTAAGAATAAAAGTTAAAATTTTTAAGGAATTATATAATTAAAAATGTTGATATAAATAGAATAAACTGTTTTTTGCACGTGTTAAAACCGAACGAGGAATTAAATAAAAGAAGTATAAATATATGTTTTTTTTTTTTATTTTATTAAAAATTTTTATTTATATCTTAAGATTTAAATAAATAAAACGAAATTTATGTGCATTTGGAGTAAGAAAAAAATAGCGAAAGTGTAAACAAATGAAATTAAATATTTAAATAATTAACTTTACTAAACAAAATTTACTAATATTTTTATATATTAGATAAATAATTTTTATTGAAATTAATAATTTTAAGGAAAATTGCAGTGATATAGAGGAATAGAATTTAAAAAACAGAAATTATCTTAAATTTATGGGACTTAATGTGTTTATTGATTTAGAAAAATAGTAATTAGATTTTTTAAGGCAGACCTGTAATTTAAAAAATGAAAATGTTAGTTATTTATTGCTATTTTCTTATTCTGAGTAAAAAATCATTAATAAAATATAAAAAATTATTTATTAGCTTTAAAAAATACCTGAAAATGTAAATATAATTTTAAAACAATTTTCTTTTTAGTTATAGTGAATTTTTGGATAAGATTTTTAATTATTGTATAAGAAAAAAAATAAAGAAAAATTTAAAAAATTAAAGTTAAGATGTATTTAAAAAAAATTTAACTTAAAATGAGATAATTTAAGAATTAAAATGGCTTAATTTTAATAAATTTTATAATAAAATAATGTCAAAATTTGACCTTAAAGTGAATAACTTAAATAAAATTATATGCAATGAGTTTTTCAATTAAGAAATAAATAAATTTTGTTTTAATAATTAAAATGAATAGATAATTAATACAATTAATGAATAAATATAAATTAAAAATAAAAATCATTCAATTAGTAATAAATAAAATGTCAATAGTTTACCCAGTCATTTAATTTATAGCAGAAAAAATTTACAAGATATATTAAATAAAAATATAAGTTTCCAAAGTATATAGTAAATTATGCATAATACTAATAATAGTATAAATTAGAATATATATAATTGGTAGAATTAAAATGGTGGTTATAATTAAAATTAGACTCAAAATTAAAATTAAAATTAAAACTAAAATTTAGTGTAATAATAAGAAAATGTTTCTGTCAATTTAAATTTATATACTAAATAGAAAAATATAAGCGTGGAAAATTAATATGTGATTTAAAATATTCCGACAAATTACAATTAGGGCTTTAAATATTTCATTAGTATATAAAAATATAATAGTTAATTTATGGAAAAATTTTAAAATATCAAAGATTTATATAAATTGTAGGAAAATTGTAAAAATAAATATTAGAGAGCTATTTAATATTAAGACAATTAAATTTAAGATTAAGCTATTTATAAATATATTTAAAATAATTGCAGAAATTTTAGAAACAAAACACCTTTACATAGTTAAATTTTATCTAGTTGTTAAAATTAAAATTATGATAAAAAAAATAATGTTGGTAGAAAAATACAGTCATAAAATTCATAGCAAATGAATAATAGTTTTTAATAAAGTTAATCGCCTATGAAAATGTCAAGAATAAATCTTGATAGTAATTAAAAATAAATTTAATTAATAAATATTAATATATCGGAAAATAATTTTTTTATTTTTGATTAAATTAAAAATCAAGATTTATAAAAATTAAAATAATTTAAAAAATAAAATTATAATTTTTTTTAAGCGACATAATATATAAATGATAAAGAAAATGACAAAGATAGTAGAAAATCTAGTTTAGGTTTTGGAAGATAGAATAGTTCATAAGAATTAAATTTTAAATAACATTTTGAATTAGAAAATAATAGAGGTTCTGAAAGTAATAAAAGTTTAACAAATAGTTAATTAAAGGGAGTTTATTAAGAAGGATTTTAGAAATGGTCAATAATTTAAAATTAAAATCTTGTTGGCGAAATTTAAGGTGTGAAAATATAAAAGAAAGAATTTAACAATTAAAGTTTATAGGCTAAAATAGAAAATTAATTATATTGTAAAAAAAATATTTAAAATTGATAATTTTTAAAATTTTTTATATATTTGTTTGTCTTATTAATTTCATTGTTTATATTTTTAATTATAAAGAAAAAAGAAAAGACATTGAAAATGAATATTAAAATTTTGTTAAGAGAAATGAATAAAAGCGTTAAGATAATTAACTTATAAGTTAATAATATTTTTCAGATAATTATTAGATCAGTACAACAAATAGTCTTTAAAAATAAAGTAGTAGTAACAGTAATATTAATTCTATTAATTATAAAACTATAAGTTTTAAATAACAAAATTCACTTCACAATATATATACAAATTAGTATAAATAGCGCGATGACGAGAATTAAAATTAAACTAGTCGAAGAAATTCTAATAGTAAAGAAAATGTACATAAAATATTAGTAGTTTATATATTTTTATTTAAAAAATATAAATTTGAAAATTAAAAATAATGTATTTTACAGTTTTAAATAAATACAATTAAAATGTTTTAAATTACAAGGTAAATACAAATGGCTTTCTCAGACCTTAATCTTCGGTTTAAACTAAAAAAAATGACTTTAATAAAAGAATAAAGAACTTTTAAAATAAATATTATTCAAAAAATATATAAAAGCAGACAAGTTTGTAAAATGTCGATTAAAATTTGGATAATTTAAGTTTTAATTAATATATGCAAAAATAAAATTATTTTTAAGCTCATTCTGAAAATGAAATTAATTAAAATGAAAAATTACCGAATTTATAAAGAAGGAATGTAAATTATTTGTAATAAAATTTAGAAATAGATAAAAAGTAATTATTTAGTTAAGAGCAGCAACTTTAAAATAATACTTAAAATTAAAATAAAAAAAATGAATAATAATAATAAAAAATTTACATGTAAGAAAAATAGGAGTTTTAAAACTATTTGAATTAGTTATAATAAAAATAAATAAAAAATTCATAAAAATAATTGTTAAATTAAAACTATAAAAACATTTATTACAATAATAATAATATTTATGGCTCTAGAACAAATAACAAAATATACTACTCTAGTTAAAATAGCAGTCCTGTTAAAAATATATAATAGCCTTTTTAATTATAACAACAATAATAATAATAAATATCATAAATATAAAATAATAAAGATGCTCGTAATCATCTTATATATTATTAAAAGAGAAATAGTAAAATGAGTCCACTAAAATATAATAATAGTAGTAATAAAAATAATTAGGAAATTAGAAGTTAAGAAAAAAATTTTGGAATTTATAATAATAATAATTAAAGTATAAATAGTTACGGATAAGAATAATATAATTAAAATTGTAGTTATAGAAATAAAAATAATGATAAAAAGAGAGGGTCGTCATTAAAAGAAGAAATATTTGAAAATTTAAAAATTTTAAATAATATTTCATAATTAGAGTATAAATAAGATATATAAAAGTAAAAATTGTAATATCAGTAAGAATAGCAATAAAATAATAACGGTAATTTGATTTATTTTAATAATGTGAATAGTTTGTAATTAAATTTAGGATAAAATAACTAATTCTATTTAAATGTATAGTCAAATAGAGAGACTAAAAATAAACATGTATAAATAAAATAATAACTTAAAGTTAAAAATAATACTTAATTCAAAAATTAAAAAGAAGACTTAACTAAAAGTTAAATTTAAAATGAAGATAAAAAATATAGTGAGAACCAAAATTATATATAATTGGAAAAATATAATTTATATAATAGATAATAAAAATCAGAAGAAAACAATATTAATATATAAAATTTTTATTGGAATAATGAATAAATTGTAAATGAAAATGAAAGTGTGATAGATAAGTAAAAACATATATATAAAGATAATTTTAACGATGAAAATTAAAATCAGTGTAAAAATTAAATTTAGTAAAATCATAAATAAATAAAAAATTAAGCAAAGATAAATTAGGGTAGACTAAAGTAACAGTTTTTAAAAACAAAATTTACATAGGCTAAATTAAAAATGATTGAGGACAATAATAATATTAAAAATAAAAATGAAAATGATTTTTAAGATTAAGCTTATAATTAAGTTAAAAGCAAGCTATAATAATTTATATAATAATAGTAATAATAATCTTAAGGAATTAAATCAGAAAATTAGGAACTAATTTAATCTTAAGTGAAAAAATTTTAAAAATTAAATGATATTAATTTTTTATTATAATAGCCTAGAAAAATCAAATAAAAAGATATGTTATAAAAAAATACTGTTAATATTAATAATTATTAAATAAATTAAGATTGGAATTTACATTATATAAAATCTGAAGGTTAATAAAAGTATAGTGAAAATGAAAAAGATACATAAAAATTAAGTTAATCACTTTCATTTATTTATAAATGATAAAAATAGTTTATAAATATTTATATTTGTAATTTATATTTTTTAATGTAAAATTTAAAAATTTTACAGGTTGATTTGTATTTTATATTCTATAAAAGTAAAATAATTATGTATTATCTTTTATTTTTGAAATTGTTTTTTATTTTTTTTAAAACAATAGAAGTATGTAAGCCAATATTTTAAAAAAAAATACTAATGCCAGAAAAATCATAAATACCAATTAAAAATTTTTATAAATACTAAATGCAAATAAAAACTTTATATAAGATGAATAAAAAAAAAACTTAATTTTAATAAACAAAATAAAATAAAATTTTAATTGGTTTCTATAAATAAAACAAAAATAGAATTTTTAATAAAAAAGTAAAAGAATCAAAATAATATTTTTAATTTATCATAATGAACTACAATAACACAAATAATAATTCAGTTTAAAGTCAAATTTATTCCTATAAAGATATTTTATAGGTTAATGACATTAAAGGTAATTATAAAATAGTATTTGTTATATAATATGAATTTTATTTATTATATTTATATTATTATCTATTTTTTTTGATAACATAATAAAAATATTTTTATCTATAACATGGTAAAATTTTTAATAGTTAAATAAATATATTTAATAAAAATTTTTAAATAGGAACAAATCCGAGACAAATGGCCAGAAGTAGGAATTTTGGACAAGATGAATTTTTAGGTTAATAAATTTAGCACCATCCTTAATACAGTAATTTTATTGAATTTTAAAATATTTTTATAAATAAATTTTTTTATAAAAAATCTAGAATAATACTTGAATTATAAAATATCAGTGTATATAAATTTAATTTACTAAAAATTTTGTTAAGATTTAAATTATAAAATAGTTTTTTGTTCTAATAATTTAGCTTTTTTATTTCGATTTATTGAAATAATATTTAAATTATTAAAGATGTTTTATTTTTTATTTTTTATTGGAATTATGAATTTAATTAAAGTGCATGAAAAATTAATAGTTTAGTTGGGTTTAATAAAAATGTTAAAATAATTTTAATAGATTATTTTAAAAAATAAATGAAAATTAATTTTAAGCCTTAAAAATTTTGTTAAATAATATTTATTGCTAGAAAATAGAATGTCATCACTAGGACTAAAAATCAGAAATCCTCTTTTTAATGATTATTACTACAAAAATGATAATAATGAAAATTAATTTTAAAATCCATCATCATATTATAAAAGTCCGGCTACAGCAAAGCCTATTATGTACGGAGCTAGTTAGTAAATTTTAAATTATCAAAAATCACCTCCTTAAACTTAATAAGGGAAATTGCAATAAAACTAACCCATTTTAGATTTAAGTAAAAATGAGAATTTAAGGTAAAAAATTTATTATATAATATACTATATATATATATTTTTTTTATTTTTTTATTAATTTTTTTATAAAAGATTTAAAATTCCAAAAATTGAAAACAAAGATTACCCTTATGGAAGATGTCCTGATAATTATAGTGTAGGTGTTAAAAATTTAGGAAGTTAAAAAAGAACAGACACATATTAAAGCAATTTTGGTTAAAATTTTAGTAGTATATATTAAGCACCGGGTTATGATAAAGAATAATTTTAGTCATAAATATAATAATAACAAGCTTAATAAAATAAAAGAAGTTAGAGTCAGGTAAATTTAAAAAACTAATTTTTAGATTAAAATTAAAATTGGTAAAATGTTTAGCAAGAAGGGGTGCGAAATTCTTCAGTTATAACAAATAATATAAATAATATATAGGGCGAACTTTCTAGAGAAACAAATTTTTTTAACAATTAAAATAATTAAAGGCCTAATATTAAATAAGATATTGCGAAGGCCGAAAATAAGGCAGGAATTTAATAATAATATGAACCATAATAATACTAATAAAATTAATAATTTAATGCTGCTACTTAAAATTAAATTTTAAATTAATAAAATCAAAATTAAAATAAAAGCAATATGGACAAAATTATTTAATATTCAGATTAATAGGGTCCATTGAGAGAAGAAAGTAGAAATAGTATTTATCATGAAAATTTTGGATATAAAAATATTTCAAATAGATATATTTAAAATAATAGTATGAAACATATTCCAAGAGATTCTCATATATATAATACTAAACCTTATTAAGACAGTAAATAGATTAGTAATAGTAATTATATGAATAATAATTAAAATATATATTAAGCAAATGAATAAGATAATGAGCAGCCTTATGACGCAAGAAGAATGTATAATAGTTAAGTGTAAATAATAAAAAATATATAATAATATTATAATTTCGTATTATATTTTATATTTTCTTATAAAATATAATTAGGTTTAAAAAGCAAAATTATTATAAAGATAATAAAAATATATAGTTTATTAATTTTATTATAAAACATCATTTAATGCAAAATTTTATAAAAATAGTTGAGAGATCAATTAATATATTTATATAATAAATTTTAAATTACTAGGTAAAGAAATAAAGAGTATAAGCCTTTGAATATTATATCTATGAAAAGACATCAATAATTTTTAACTTAAGATAACCCTAATTGGAAATGTAATTTTTAATTTTTAATAATATAAATTTATTTTTATAAGTGTTTAAAATTAACATTTATTTATGACGCATTTTTTATCGTTACTTTTGAATTTATTTTAAATTAAAAATTAGAGGATTACGATAGATAATAGTTTAGTTAATGGAATGGCTCAAAATAAGATATTAAAAATCTTATAAAAGAGAAAAATGTCAGAATGTAAAATAAAACACCATTTAGTACATCTAATGGTGAATATGGAGTTTGATTATTAAAAATAAAATTATTTATCAAAAAATTTTATATTAATTTTTATGCTAATTTAATAAACTAATTATTTTTTTTATAAATTTTAATTCAAATATAAAATTATATTATTAACAAATAAAATAAAGTATTTATTAATTATTCTATTATTAAGACAAAATATAAATTAATTCTATTATTAAATAAGATGGTTCAAAACATTTTATTTTCTTATTTTATTAAATTTATTATTAAATTATTTCCATTTCACAAGCCATATCTTTTACTAAATTTAAATAAAAATTGTTTATTTTATTTTTAAAATATTTTTATAATATAAAATTATTATTACTTTCTTTTTTAAATTGATTAGTTATCAAATTATGAAAGAACTTAAATTTTTTTGTTGATAACTTATTTTTTTTCATTTATTCCTGATTATTTGAATTTAGATTAATTAGATGATAATTTTTTAATAATATTTGGTGAGGAAGAATAAGAATCTGTTTGCTCTTTTTGACCTTGGTTCAATTTTTTATTTTTTTATATTACAGTTTTTTACAAAGAAAGAACTAAAATAATAAAATTTCATTAATTTTTTATATATAAAATATGAATTAAATAATTATTTACTTGTTATTTTATCAGAATATTTACATATGTAACACTCGTTTAGCATTTTTTTTTGCTTGAGACAAGTTTAATGATAAAAATGACCACAAAAAAATATTTAAATACAATTTTATTCTGGTTTATATGAGTTTTTATCAATCTTTGATTTATCTATATGTTAAAAACTTTTTTTACAAATGAAACATTCTTATTCATTTAAATCTTAAATCAAATCGAATTTTTGACCTTATTTATTTTTAATATCTATATTTAATTTTCCAATTGTTTAGGCAATATCTTTTTATGTACTTTTATGAGTGTTATTGATAAATTCAAATAAAGATTTTACAGAATTATTTGTATTTTTGAAAACTTTTAAGGGAATAGATCCATATTTACTTGTAAATTTCTTTTTTTTATTTTAAATTTAAGTTTAGAATAAATATTTGTATTTTTATATTATTTTTTACCTCAATAACATAATTCATTTCCAAGTTGGTGCACATAGTTTCGAAAATTTGAGAAACGATGAAGCATAAAATTTCTTATATACCAGAATTTATAGTTTTACTAGTTAAGTTTTTTATTGTGATATATTTTATAACTTTATCACAAAATTCAAACCATAATGTCTAATAAAATAAAATAATGATTAATTAAGAACTATATGGAAAAATTATTTTTTAATATTTGGATTTCAAAAAGAAAAAATAATTTTAAAAATTAAAAAAATTTACATCTTTTGTTTCATCCTCTTCTTATTGTTAGAATTCCAAACATAATTCTAGGTTATAATCTAATTTTTTTCTAATTTTTTCTTTATCTTTTGTATTTAATATAATTTTTAATTATTTAAAAATAGTTATTTAAATTGTTGACAAAATTTAATTATTAAAAATAATTACTAAAAGAAATATTTTTTTGCTGAAACATTCTTGTGGAAGTTTAGAGATAGTCGATAAATATTTTGGAGAAAATTTATAGAGCTTACCTGTAATTTCCTTATCTTTGATATATATAAGCCTCAGCTTTTTTAATGTTTTTATTTTAACAAATTTCTAAAATTTTGTCCATTGGAAAATTTCGCATGTTTTTAATTTCTTTAATAACTTCTTTAGGGTTTTACTTAAAAAATATAAAAAAAATTTGGTTTATTAATTTAAATAATTTCTGATATGTAAATATTTAAAATAATATTAAAGATTTTAGTTTTATGTTATATTATTTAATTTTATTTTATTTGATTTACCTAAGCTAAAAGATCTATGTATTTTATTTTTACGACATCTATATCTTTTAAAATTTAAGATTTAGGTTAAGCAATAACATGTTTCATGAATGTAAGTTGAGTTTCGACCTACCCTTTTAATTTTTCTAGAATTTCTAAGCCGAAATTTTTTAACTAAGAATCGAAAAGTTCAATAGATTAGATTTCTGAAATTTTTAAGAAAATATCAAAATTTTAAATAATCGTATTTTTAAGCAATTTTATGTATGGGTATTCTTTTTATTCATGTTTTGCAAATATATAATTAAGCCAAGTAAAAACTGATTAACTAAAATCTTGATCTTAATTATTAATAAAAATTTATAAGGCTTCATCGTATTATTTATTCATCGAATAAAGGTATACAGAGATTGTAAATCTTAAATTTTAAAATTATATTATGTTTAAAAAAAATAAAAAAATATTTAGCAAATTTTAAAAATAAATAAATATGTTAAATATAAATTAATATTTATTTCAAAAATATATGGAACAAATTATTATTAAAAAAGGAATATAATATTTTTTTTTTTATTAATTTTTACAATTATAAAAGATTGGATTGGTTGATAATTTCCATGATTTAGCTTTTACTTAGCAAATCTGCACAATTTATTAACAAATTTAACAAAAATATACTTTTTTATTAAGCTTTGATATTTTATACGTGATCTTTAATTTGTTATTGGGAATTTTTTTCGTTATTTTCACTTCCATTTTGTATAATTTTACTGAGTTCTAATGTACTTTTTTCTAGTATATTATAAGATTAATTATTTTATTAAGGGTCTAAGGTTTAAATATTTTTTTAATTATCATCTTTATTATTATTATATTATATATTTTCTTATTTTTTTTCTTGAGTAGGTTGTCTGCTGACATTTTTTTTCGGTTTTCTTATCAATTACAAATATCCAATCAAACAGGGTAAAACTTCTACTTTTGTTTTTTACTTTTTTTTATATTTATCACTTAAATTTGAAGTGGAAGAAGACATGGACAATTAACTATCAGATCTGAAAAAAGATTATTATTTTTTTAATCTTTATTATTCTTCGTCATTTTGTATAAGCAAATTTACCAAGTCAAATTGACTTATATCGGTGGGATTTTAGGTATATATTTAACTTTATTGCCTTAAATTAGTTAATTATTTAAAGTTTATTTTTTATAAAAAATATTAATTTTAGTTTATTTTAATAAAATATTTTTATAATTTAAATAGTATTAAAAGTTATATTCGTAATTATTTTACTTATTATTGATATAATTTTCGAGTAAATAGTCAAATTCAATTTAGCTTTTAATGTAATGGGTAAATAACTCTTACTATAGGTCTTTGTCAAGTTAAAATATCCTTAAATTATAGATTCTTGCAAAAAAGTGCAAAAATTAATTTTAAAGATTTTAGTTTAAATTTTCATTTTCATTTTTTAATTATTTGTAATAGTTTTAAAAAATATTAATCAATAATTAATGAATGAAACTTTGATTAGATTATAAATATTAATTTATTATATCCTTTTCCTTAATTTTTATATTTTATATTTAATTTTCATTTGTGTGCCAGTCTTGACTTGGCAAAATTTAATCTGTTGAATAATTTCCATTTTATTTCAAATCTTAAATTTGTGAATTATTTTTTAAATTTGAAAAATTATTATCTATATTTTTTAAACTTGAATTAGAATGTTCATCTTTTTAATGAGTGCTTTATATTTTAGAATCTTAATTGCTGTTTTATTAATAACCAGTAGAAAAAGTATTATTTAATTATCCCTAATTACATTCTTAGATTTTGAAAATTTATTCATATAATATGTTTGAATTTTCAAAAATAATTTCTGCTAATTCTCCATCAAAAAGCTGATAAAGTAAGTGATTCAATGAAATTTCAGGATTAAGTTGTATTAATTTATCAAGATTTTCCTGAATTTTTAAAAAGTTAATTATGTCAGAAATCATTTGAATTTGTTCATTATATCTCATTTTGTCTCCATTTATAATTATGCATTTAAAACACATGTTTATATACCACATTATTCTATTCCAGGCTTCTTTTTCCAGATTTTTTTAATTTTAAACTTATTTATGTTAAGTTAAAAATTCGTCTTTTATATAATTAAGTGGGGTTAAAAAATCTTTTTTATATTTGGTAGATATATAAGCGATGACTCTGAATAGTTTATGTTATTTAGCGATTTTTAGGATATATTGAATTTATGATTACTAAATTTATAAAGAAAGAAGCATTTTTTGAAGGAAATCAAATCTATGAAAATTTTTTTATATTTAAAAATATTATAAAAAAAATTATATGTAAATATATCAAAAAAGAATTATAATTTATTACCTTTGATGATCAATAAAATACTAAATAAAATCATCTAGAGCTTAATCAGGTATAAAAGTAATTTATTTATTGTTAATAAATATTTGTACCACTGATAAAAAAATAGAATAAAGTCCACTTTTTCTAAAGGAGTCACAAATTGAAGTAAATAAAAAGTTACTGTTATCAGTTTGTAATAGGAAATCAATTATAAGTTTCAAATTTTTAGTGGTCTAAAATAAAAAAAATTAATTTAGCACTTTTAATTAATTTTTTTATTTTTATAAATAAAGTGAGAAATAAATAATTAAGTTTAACAATTGGTATATAAATAAATTAAAAAATTTATAAATTTTTTGATGATTATAAAAAATTTGGTAGCTGAATTTACATTTTTATCTGGTTTAATGTTGGAAAGTTAAGAAGAGACAAAATTTATTGAAAGTTCTTAAAAGTAAATTTGCATAATTTTTTTTCTTTTTTGGGGGTTACTGTGAATTCCACCTAAGTATTTTATTTTCCCTTCGTCCACTAATTTTGCTAGTTAAAGAATATTTTGCCAGTCACCTGATTTTGTTTTTAATCTAAAAAATTCTTCCCAATGTATTAGTTTACAATATATTATTTTATTTTGGTAGAGAATATATATTTAATTGCTTAATAAATATAAAATTTTTTTAATATTATTGGAAATATTATGATTTATAATATGTTATTAAAATAAAAATTTGAAAACTATATATAATATTTCACCTGTCAAATGAACAGTCGATGAATTTGTTAACTGTACTCAATTTACTTTATTATTAAAAATTGAATTAACCTTCAATTTTAAAACTGCTTTTTAAATTTAGGGGTTTATTTTATTCTGTAAAACCTAAAATAAGATAAATTTAATCAAAATTTTTTGAATATAAATTTTTTACCAATTTAAAACTCTGATGTATGTAGTATAGAAATAGATTAACCATGAATAACCAAAACGATACTATTACTCAAAAATGAACAAAATACAACTTTATTTTAAATTAATATACTACTCGCATTGACTAGGTTTACTTCTCGTTCAAAATATTACATTTTAATCTGTTTTTTTATATATTATATAGATATAAATTAAATTATTTTTTATTTTTTATTTTTTTTTGTAAATATTAATAATTAAATATATTTCAATAAATTTAAAAAAATATATGTTACCAAAAATAAATAGTTTCCCCATCCTACCAATAATAGTATATAAGAATCAGATTAATTAAATAGACCTCCTTCTCCCCAACTTATTAATGGAATTTAATTTTTATCAATAAAGGGTATACTTGGTAATTAATGAACAATTTTAGCCTTAAATTAAAATTATTTATTATAAAATTAATTAAGATTTTAAAATAAATATTATAAATAGAATAAAAATAAATAAAGTTAAATATACATTAAAAATACATTAAATTTAATATAATTTAGAATATTTTATAATTTTATAAATGATAATTGATATTGTATAATTATTATTACCGATTCTATTGCTACTCTGATAATTATAATACCTTTTTTTTCGAAGACTAATGCTAATAATTTAATTTTCTACTTTACATATTTTTGTGAAAAATTATTGGTTAGTAATTAGATATCAATTAAAAGATCTTTGTTTTTTATGTTACTATTATTTTTGGAATTGCTTTAATTATCATCTTTTTTTTCATTTTCATTTTGTTTTTTTTAACTATCAGGCTGGCTTATTATGGAAGACTGCCTACTTAATTAATACTATTATTCCTCTTCTTCCGATATTAATTTTAATTTATTTATTGTTGTAAAAATTCTTCCAAAATGCTTTTTTATTAAATTAATTATTTTATTTCATTTTTGGTTGTAATTATTTAATTTTAAATAATTTTACCTAGTAAACTTGAATTTGTAATCTATGTATTTAACCATTGATATCAGCAGATATAAGTTCGAAATATTCTAAACTGTTTGTATTTTCATGTATAAATTTTAACTAACATATAGATGAAGTATGCAAATCCTAGATATATATTTAAAATAAGTAACAAATTGCTAAATGGTATTTAGTTAATTTATAAAAAAGTTTATAATTTTTATTTTTTTTTAAATATTTTGATAAATTATATTTAAAATTTTACTTTATAAGTGTCAAATTTGTACTAATTATCAAGCTATATCAAATCTATAAATCCGTTTTAATAGCCTATAGCAATTATTTTAAAATCAAAGGAAACATCCAAAGAAGTAACTGGGCCAGCTCTGCCTTTATACTTATCTTTAGTTAGTTATACTGTAGTTTAAAATTAAGACTGGATATCATACATGATAACCATACCTTAATCTGTGCCAATTGCTATAAAATTTTTAATTTTTTTCATTACTGTTGGGTTTCCAAATATTTTGATGTCGTCATTTATTGCATCTGCCATTTATTATGGTATAAAAGTTTAAAAAGTTTTAAAGGTTTACTTTTCTAGAATCTTATTATTATAATTAAAAAAATAAATAATAAAAATAAAAAAGAAGAAAAAATATTATGTGAAAAGAAATAATATATATATATAATGAAAAACTATTTATAATATTATATTTTTTATGTGTAGTGTATTTTATTAATAATTAGGGTTTTTAGGTTGGTATAAGTAATTTTTTTTATTTTTATGCGATTTTTATTTGGTTTCCGTTAGTTATAATTATAGAAATTAAATAGATTTTTTAATTAAAATAGCTTATTTATGAGATTATTTTTTATTATTTTTTTGTAATAGTTATTAAAAAATTATGGGTAAATTATTACATCGTTAGGGTTTTTTTCTTTTAATTCCTAGTTTATTTATTCTTGTTCATTTTTAAAAAGATTTAATTGTTTTTCTGAGAGTAAAAATTGATCATTTTCATTTTACAATATTTAAATTATATTTGATGAATTTTATTAATCTGTTTATGAGTCGTTTTCTTAAATTTTTTTGTTTGGAAATAGTTATTATAGTTTTAGTAAATTTTAATTCATTTTATTGAAAAAATATTTTAATTTTGGTGGTTTTTGAATTGTCTTATGAGATGAATATTGTTATTTAGTTTAAATTTTTTAATTTTAATAATAAATTTTTGTATATATTTCTATCAAATATTTTATGGAAATTTATTATTATTACTTTCTTCTATTTTTATATATTTTAAATAATTTTATTTATAAATAGTAGCTATATAGAATTTATATTAAAAATAAAATACAAATTATATACTACATATTTTTTATAGATAATGAAAGGATATAATTATTTATAAAAAAATATTTATGATTTTTTAATATATTTGTCATTTAAGTTATATTTTAAAAAATTTTTAATTATTGTTTTAGTAATATTTAAGCTTAGAAAAAAGATATATTAAAACTTATAAATTTTATAATATTAGTATTAAAATAAAATGTTTTTGTATTTATTCTTTTAGTTTGAGTATCATTATTAATTAGTGAAATGAAAATTTTATTTATAAAATATAATTAATAATAAAAAAAAATAAAAAAAAAATAAAATAAATTATGGATTAGAAAAGCAATAAAGAGTAGAAACAGCCTATGATCTGCTAAAAATAAGATCATTATAATTCTAATTTTATATATTTTAAATTTTCTAAAAATAAAGAAGAAATCTTACAATGTGATTAATGTATGCTTGACGATCCTTAGTTAAATTAAAAAATAAGTATTAATTAAATTATGAATTAGCCAATTTCGAAGATAAAAAATTACCCACCTATAAAAAATTCTTAAATAGAAAATAATATAAAGGAAGTTTTAAAAGAAAGGGACATTATAAATATAAATTAACAAAAGGAGGAAATAAATGATAAAATTATAACAGAATTTGATAAAATTTAATAGAAAATATTTAATGTTATAAATAATTTAAAAAAAAATTATCTTTAGTAAATTGAGGAAGTTTTTGAAAAAAGCCTCAATTTTGACCCATTTGATATTGAGCCCCTTAAAAATTCTTTATTAAAATTTTAAAAAAGCGAAATATAATTAGAAGAATTATTTAATGTATAATTAGAAATGAGTAAAAAATTTGAAGCTTAAGAAAATATTGATAAATTTTTGGGAAAAGAAGAATAATTAGTTAAACTTAATAAATAAGTGGAAAATTTGGAGAAATAGTTGTAAAAAAAAGTTAAGGTATTTGAAGAATAAATATATATTTAAGATGACGATATAATTTAAGTAAATTAATATAATGATGGTATTTAAAATTAGGATTAATATTAAAAATAGTAGATTTAGTTTTATAAATCGATGTGGAATAAGGAGCATAAGGTATAAGAAGATATAAAAATTATATAAAATGATTAAAAAAATGGTCATATGATAATTAAATTTGACCGTGAAAGGTAAGGATTAGAATAGTAAGTTTATAGTTAAATTTTGAATAAAAAAGCAACTTATCATTTAAAAATGAAGTTAAATTTATTCGGGGAAAATCGGTAGAATGTAGTTTTTTTCCTTTTAGACTATAAAAATAGAAATATTGAATGGGGAGGTTAAAATTAAATTATGATAAGCAGTTATTAAGGTTATACCAATGCAGGAAATGTGATTGAAAAAGCTGCTAATGGATAAAATTTTTCTGAATTTATGTAAGATAATGAAACTGTATATAATATTGTTTTTGATTATTCTAGGAAATTATTTTAGGTTTATGATGATGATAAAAAATGTTAGATTAATACGGTATTAGATACTGAAAAAATTAAGGGTGGTATGGTGTTTGGGATGGATTTTTATTAATATTATCAAAAAAAAGCTGTTTACGAAATATTGGAAATTAATGTCAAATAAAATCATATGGAATGATAAATAATTATAAATGTAATTTTATTAAAATATTATATCCTTAATATAATTAAATATAATATAAAACCTAAAGTATTTTTTTTATATAATATGAAATTATATATAAAATATTAATATATATTATTATTAGAAAATAATTATGTGGATATTTTTGATTTCATATTTCTGTATAAACTTTATTTTTATAAGATATTTTTAAATTATATTATATTCAACAAATAATAAATTATTTAGTTTTTCATTATAAACTGAAAATAGATTATCGTGTTTTATTAGAAAATTTTTAACTATATGGTTTAACGCCTCCATCTTCGCCAATTTCTTGAAACCAATTCTTGTAAAATAAAAAGCCTGCTGAAATAAGTATAGAGGTAATTCCTAATATACTTAAGGGATCAATTGAAGAGTTAAATATAAAAACATCATATAAGCATGAATATAAAATAATAGTATAGTTTGAAACAGCTGACTTTCCTGCTTTTATTACTTTTAATCCTTATTATAGAGTTATTTATTATAAAAAGGCGACAAAGCCCTAGATAATAATGATAAAAATATCTTTTGTAGTCGGAATTGTGTAGCCATATTATACCATTAAAAATCCTCCCATAAAAACTTAAGTAGCTCCGAAAAATTGCAAAGGACCTAAAATACTAACTTTTTCTCCTTGTGAAAAAGATCTAAAAATAAATTTATATTATTAAAAATGATTTATTACAAATTTTTTTAGGCTAAATTTTAAATTTATATTTATTATATTATATTAATAAATTTTGAGTATGATACTAAAATTTAAATTTTATATTATACTTTTTACAAGAATTAAATTTTTTTATAGTTACCTTAAAATCAGATAAACCATTGCAGATGTGAAAACTGAGACCAGTGCCACACATCTTCCTATAAATTATAAACTAATTTGATCATCTGTTAAATTTTCTTCTTCGTAGAAACTTGAAAAACCCAAAAGAGAGATAATAAAAGGAGGTTTAAAAACCAAAATTATTCCCAAAAACCCGAAAATTGAAACTATAATTTCGAGTAATTTAATATAAATAATTTGATCTAAAATTTTTCTTTTATACGTAAATGAAAAAAAAAAAAAAAAAAAAATTATATAATAATGTTAAAAATAAATGTTATAAATTAAATATTGATATAAATGTATATAAATATAAAAACTTTTATATAATTTTAATACTATGAATAAAAAATTATATATATTTATTAATTTATTAGTCAAATTATAATAAGATTTTTATTAATATTTATATTTTTTATAAAAATGTTGTATTTACTGATCTAGTTAATAATTATTTAAATTTGGTTTAAATTAAAAAAGTTTATAATTTTAATGAAAATGTTATTTATTTTTTTATTTATTTTTTACCTGTTACTACAGGCATTGTGTAGATAATAGACATAGCTTCTGACATTTTTAAAATTTGACACGCTACATTAATTAATATGAAATTTGAAACTCCTATAACTGACCTGACAAGGAATTTTTTTTATGTTATTTCGCTTTTATAATATATAGGTATATTAAGTTTTTTCATAACTAAAGTATTTATAAAAAATAATATTAATCCAGAATGATTGACAAATTAAAATGCATTTAAATCCGTTAGTTTAACTAATAAAGATTGCAAACTTGCTGTAAAACTTGCTATAAAAACTAGGGTGAGGCCGAA
The DNA here is from genome assembly GCA_001447515.1 of Pseudocohnilembus persalinus. Classification (NCBI taxonomy): domain Eukaryota; phylum Ciliophora; class Oligohymenophorea; order Philasterida; family Pseudocohnilembidae; genus Pseudocohnilembus; species Pseudocohnilembus persalinus. The sequence goes on along the minus strand of LDAU01000194.1, from coordinate 654,933 downwards.
TTTATTTTGATTTATTTATAGTTGTTTATCGGCGTAAATTTAGACTTTGTTAAAAAATTAATACATGAAATATTTTTATATTATTTTTTATTTTTTATTTATTTTTAATTAATTTTGGTTTTTGATTATTTTTTTTTTGTTGATTTTTGATTTTGATTTTGATTTTTCTTTAGAGATTGAAATTAAAATTGTAAATTTAAAAGAATTAAACTAATTATTAGAATTAATTAAACTCCTTTTGATTATAATGCAATTATAGTAATTAATTTATTATATAAAAAATATTAAAATATGGATTAATAAGAACAATGCATAAATTAAATTGGCATAATTTATAAGATTTATATATTAAAATTATTATTTTATCCCCATATACATTTGTTCATTTTTCAACTAATTCCTATAGTTTATCTGAGTAAATATTTTGTAGTATTATCAAAGGAGAGTCTTTAATATGGAACTAAATGTATTCCTCTTTTTATATATATGTAATTATTTAGCACTTTAAAAGCAATATATAAACCTAGGATAAATACTATTATTAAAACTAAAATTGCACCTATTATTGCCACTAAAATGTACGTTGATTATTTATCATGGATTAATTATTAATTTGTTACATTAAACTAATACTAAATTAACCTTAGAAAGTTCATAATTAATTCAGTCGTCTAAAAAAATTTAATTATTAAAATTTTTGAATAATAATTAAGTAGTAGAAGATTATAAATAATTTTTTTTTTACTATCATTTCATTTTAAAATTCTGAGCTGTTAATATAGGCAAGTAGTTAATCTTCTGTGTATTAAGAAATTTCTCTATTTTTGACCTTAGTAAACCAACTTTATAGTACATTATTCAGTCCAGTTTTAAAAATTCCAGAAGAGACATTTTCACATTCATATAAAAAATAATCAGAATAGGGCATAACATTACAGGCATTTTCCTGGTTAATATAATTGATTCTTTCTACAAAAGACTGGTTAAAATAGGATTTAAAATTGGCTTCTAGGTAAGAAGTTCTGAAGTAGTCGTGGGCAGAGTCGATTTTTTCAGTGAATCTGGTTTCCATGTATTACTGGTTTTCTGTTATGTAGGTTTTTCCCCTTGTTTCGAAGAGCTGGCTTATTAGGAGCGAGTTGTGGGCGAAAGAAGATTGGGCTAGGTAGGAGTTTGCTTGGACCATTGTGTAGAAGTCTTATAGAGGTTTTTCGAAGCTTTTTAGGAAATTTATTACGAGGATGAACATCTTGAGGGGGGTTTTTTTAAAAAAAAAATTATTATTTGTTTTTAGAGATTGATAATTTATTAATGTAAAAATTTGGCTATTTTGTTAGGTTGAAAATGTATGTAAAACTGTTTATTAATTTTTTGAATGAAGCTAACAAAAATTATGAAATTAATTGATGATAATTAGAATAAAAATAATTAGATTTAGTTTTAAAAAAATAATGTTTGTTTTGTAATAATAAATTTTTATTTGGTATGCTTTAAAATTGCCAAATTATTTATTTTATTATTTATTTATATATTTTTGTATTCTATGATTGGTTTTTATTATTATAATAATTTTATATAATTTTTAGTGATTTTTTTACTGTTGTGAATTCTGCTATGTAAAAGATGAAAAGGCAAAATGAGAGGAAAATAAATATTCTATAAGTAAGTTCTGGGTTTTTCACTCTATCAACAAGATACTAGGTTCCTTTTTTTTAAGAATTTATGTTTTTGGAAGTAGCTTATTTGGATTTTTCTAGTTTTTACATTTAAAATTATAATTTTTAAAATTAAATTAAAAAAGATTAAAAATACTGTTTATAATTTACAAAAACTTGAATCATTTATTTTTTTGGAAGATTTTACACTTTTTTTCTTTTTTTCATCATTTTAACTTTTCAAACTTCTAATGCTTTTCAAAGATTTCACTACAGATTTCATACTTTTCATAGATTTTAAAGACCTTACAGATTTATCTTGTCGTTTTTATATTAACATAGCTTCATTTGCATTTAATCTATTGTAACCAGTAAAATTTTATTTTAAATAATATTCTTCATATGATTATATTTCCTCTAACGATTAATTTAAGTAACTAATTTAGTCTTTTCCTTCTTAAACAGTAATACGCGTGATTAAGTTTAGTAATTTTTTAACGTTAATTATGTATTTTTAGAAGGGAAAGTAAAAAAGGGAGAAACATAAAATTAAAAGAAGAATTTGGATAGTGTAGAATATTATATTTAAAATACTCATGTTTTTTTTTGAATCATCTATTTCATCTTAAAACAATTAAGATATTTTATCTATTTCTTCACATAAATTTTTAAAATTATGAGTGGCCATGTAAATTCCTTCAGTTAGGTAATCTTATATCATTTGTCTTTCTTTAAGACCGATGATATATATGTTTGCTCTTAATTTTAATAAATATTAAATTACGGTCATATTTTCTATTTATTCAAGATTATTTCCAATCATTTTAACATCAATTATTTTTTCGTATAAATATTTTTAGTACTAACTATCTAATTCCATGATAAGTAGATCATCAATGGATACGTCCAAATTTTCATATCCAATTTATATTATATCATCATAAAATTCATCATTATATTCAGAATAATTAGTCAAGTCATTATTATTTCTCATTGCAAACATATTGGTGGCCAAAATAGTTTAGGAAATGGGTAGCCAAAGTTTGGAATTGAGGCTAATTTAATCCAAAACATGTACAAATTCTTCGTATTTTTCGCTGATAAAAAAAAGAGAAATAATAAGCAATAAGACAAAAACGAGAAAAATGAACATAAAAGCCGAAAACATAACCTTCATGAACTGCGGAATTTGGACGCTGTCTACTACTTAGAAAATCCTTCTTATCGAATTATTTATAGTGTTGCTGGTGGAACCGACCGAACTTTGCTGCCCGTTTATGTGCTCTTGTTTTTTGGCAGTTAAAATGTTTTGTTGTAGGGGCTGCTGTTCTTGGCCACGGCCCTTTATTATATCAGAGGCGTTTTTGTCTGCAGAGGCTGATAAATGCGAAACTGACTTCGGTTTTTGAAAAATATTAAATTATTAAATTATTTTAAAATTTTATAAATTTAAAAAATATTAAATTATTAAATTATTTTAGAATTTTATAAATTTAAAAATATTTCCTAATGCAAAATAGTCTACAGCAACTCTAAATAAATTAATGTTATGAATTTTTAATATTAAGTTAATAATTAATAAGTATATTATTACCCATGATTTTATCTACACATCACTTCAGGTGCCTAAATTAAATAATTAGTAATTATTTATTTATTTATTTATTTATTTATTTATTTATATATATAAAAAATAAAAATTGTTTTTTGAATTTTGGAGTTATTATAAATTTTGCGTTAATTTTTTTAATATAGTATTAATAAATTTATATTAGTAAAAAAATATGAAATTTTATGTAAAAATTTTTTTTTACTAGTTGCTCGTGGTCTCCATGTCTATAAGTCATTTATTTAATTTTAGAGGGGTTTTTATTATTATAGTTGCCATCTTCAGAACTTGAAGATGAGTTTTGTTCTGCAAATTAAGTTTTTTGTCTTGTTTTATTAGTTTTTTCCGAAAAAACGTTTCCTCCCAATTTTGTCATTTTCGACACAATTGAACTAGAATGGTTTTTGTAAACCGCCATTTCACTACTTTCTGAGCTAGATCCTCTTTAATCTGCTCTTAGTTTTTTAGATTTTTGAGATCTATATAAAGAACTATTTCCAACCAGTTAATCAGATATATCTGCGTATTTAGCTTTCTAATTTTAAAATTAAAAATTTAAAATATTTATTTAAAAATTAAGTATACAAAAAATATATAAATTTATATATATATAATAATTTATTAATCATTTATTTTTTTACTTTTTGAGCACTTATTTTTGACATATGTGAACTTTAAGGTGATTAATCGTTTTATTTGATTTTTGTATTTATTTAAAAATTATTTTTTTCACTTACATCCTAATTTTTATTATCATTATTTTAGGTTGGGGCTGTTTGATCAGATTCCCCTTGCAGGTTAAAATTTTTACTATCTTCAATATTATTTCCTATTTCTGTAGGTTGACTTTCATTCTAATAATTTTAAATCAATTGATTTTAATTTATATTAGGATAATTTTATTAATCATTTTCATTCTCTAAGATACCAGACACGTCCCTTTAAAAAGGTTATTAGTCTAAAAAATACGAAACATCATTATCCATGTGTTCAACTTTTTAAATAAAGCTTTCTCGCGATTTTTATTTTTATTATTCTGATTCTTTTTCTTCACTTTCATGTTTTTCTTCTAAGCAAGGTAAACCTTAATTATTTTTTTAATTTTCATCATCTTAATCGTTAAAATCGCTTTATAGCATTTATTCTTATATGCCCATTGACTGCGTATTAGAATATAAAGTAGTTTATCCTAAAGTTTCTTGTTCTAAAATTGGGTCAAAGTGCAAAAATTCTATTTAGTACATTTTCATTTCTTCTTTGCCACTGTCAAAATGTTCTTTTGTTATGTTACAAGTGCAGTTAAATCCTTAGATAAAAAAGTTTTAATTATTTTATTTTTTTATAAAATTTATTGTGTGTAAGTTTGGTTCATTTATTTTTATATTTTAAAGTTTGAGAATAAATTAATTTAAATTAATTAGAAGGTTTTTTTTTTTTTTTTTTTTTTTTTCATTAAAATATTTTTTATTTTTACCTATGTTAAAATAACCTGGATTTTATTTAGGATTTGGAATTAATTGTTCTATTTCTTTTTAACTATCAAAATTAAATCTATTTGTGGATTTATTAAGGACTGATCTTAATTCTGAAAAATCTGAGGCATGTTAAGTTTATGTTAAGGTATATTAGGAGAAGTTTTTACTAAAAAAATAATTGTTTAAAATTTATAAAAAAATAAAATTAGTTCGTTTAATAAAATACTAATTACCCGCCTAATGTGTTTGTATATTTTGATTTTTTATTTTCATCCTCTGCGATAGTTTCTCCATTTAAAATTGCTTATTCTCTTTTTCTTTTCTATTCCCATTCTTTGAATTTTATTCTGTATTTTTTTAGGTACAGCTCTAAATTTTCCTGTTTAGTTAGAATAATAAATAAATATCAATAAATTTACAAAAAATAAAATAATTGATTAGTTTAATTTACAGGAACCCACATTTACAAGTTTAATAATTCATGGCTATCAGTTTAATCAAGATTTTTAATTATATCTATCATTTCATAAATGAACAAATATATGTATGATCCATAAACAGTATCTTACTAAATTTTATCACATATAACTTTCATAAGTTCCATAAATTCATAAGAACAATTTTCAATTTATCCTTATTCATTTAATAGCAGAAATAACGATTAAGTTTATTTTTTTATGAGTAAACCTGAAAAATTGAAATCTGAACTGTTGTGGAAAAAATAATTTACATATAAATTAAGTGGAAGAAGGTAAGAATCTTTATCAATTCCAAGAGTTCCTCTTAAATATAATTTATTTTGGTATTATAAATAAAAAATAAAAATGCTTGTAAATATTTTAAGATTTATTTAATAATAAAATCCAATATTCTTAGGTATATAAAAATTTATTTATAAATTGATATATAATAATATACCGATACTATCTTATAGTACGATTGGTTCCTTCATTTATTAATCGTTTAATAAAATTATCGTGATAATCAGCAATAATTTTGGGCATAAGTTATTTTATTGTTGTAAGTGCTTGGAAATCTTCTTATTTATAATGGAAAAATTATGCACTTTATTCGCTACATGATAACATTTTTCCTTATTCTCTCCCAAAACTGGAAATAATTGATATCACATTTCCAGCTATTACAGAAAGTGAAGTAACTGTATTTTAATCTTATGTTGAGTCTTTTCTATTGATATCTGCAATTTTTTTTTCAACCGAACTTACCTATTTTTTTTTATTATTTAATTTATATGTATATTTAAACAAAAATAAATAAATAAATAAATAAATAAATAAATAAATACAATTATTTTGTTTTTTTTACCAAATTTTTATTGTACTCAAACCCAAAAAAAATAATAATCAATAATATTGTTTTACTTTGTTTTTATATAAAATTTCGCTTGTTTATTATTTATATAAAAAATCAAAAATGTGTTGAAAAAAAAAAAAAAATATTTATATTTTTATATTAACATTCCAAAGTTATCAATGATTTGTAATTATTTTTACATTTACTATGTCATTCAGAATTTTAAGTCTAAATTGGGTGTATATTTTCAGTAACTGCATTGAATCTGGATTTATTTTTAAATTTTTTTGAAATTCATTTTCTAATTTTTCGGACATCAGCATAATTTTTATTATTGTTTATTGTACTTCTAACATTGAATCATAACCATTTATAAGAGATCGAAGGTAATTAATTTTTAGATTAATTAATTCGATAAATTGTTTTTTAATTGCTCTTTTCGTTTATTCACATATAACAAAATTTTCAAATTTTTCGAATTAAATTGCAGTTTAAGTATCTCTTTTTCTGAAAGAATATTTTAAAGATTTATCTTAATTTTTTATAAAATTATCGATGTATTTTACTAAGCATTTTTCAACTAATGAGTAAAATATACTTTTATTTTAATTTTCAAATTTCCATATTTTAGAAATGTAAAAAGGTTTGATAAAATTCCATTTTTTTTCCAACTCGAAAAACCAAAACCTAATCATCATATTTTATATTTCTACATATGAAGTATTTTAATTAAATATATCTGTTAATAATAGCATAAAGTAGTATTCAATAAAATCTAAACTCCAGCTTATAAAAGCTTCCTAATCTTTGAACATGTTAAAAAAATAAACTCTTTTCGTATATGTTTCGTTAATCAAGTCTTATTTATCAATCTATTTAATTTATAATTTTTTTAAAAAATAATATCATATATATAATTTATATAATTAATTATGGTTTTATCAATTTAGAATTATCAAAATTACTTAAAATCAATAATAAAATTATAATATTTTTTTTTATTAATTATAATTTATATTAATATACTTATAAATTATTCAATAGTAATTTTATTAATTTAACATACTTATTTACATTTTGATAATTAAATAATGCATTTAGATTATAAATTATTAAAGTACCCAAAATTATTCTTGTATTTAGATTTATTTTTTACCTAATTTAATTATTAAACTATCAAATTGCATTTTAATACGTAGTAACTTTGTAAAAACCCAAAAAGTTATGAGCAAATAATAAAAAAAAATTATTATTTTAAATATGTTTTACTAAAAAAATTTAATAAATTGATTTATAATTTTTATAATGCATAGTTGATAAACCTTATTAAAATATTTTAAATAATAATTTACATTCATAAGAAGTTCTAGTTTATTGTAGTCTCTTTACTATTCTAAAAATTAACTTTTCCAACACGGGCAATTTTAATCTTTACATTATAATTAGTGTTAATTTAACATGCCCAATAATTTTACTTGAACTGTTGAATCTTAGTAACATGTGTCTAAATAATCGACTAATTATTAAAATAAAATTAACTATTAAGCAGGTGATCCTTCAAACATTTTATTTATTGATTTATTAATTCTTGATCTAAAAATTACATTTGCACTTAAAGTTGATATTGAACACCATATTAGTATGAATGGCATAATATTTTAATCTTTAACTATTTCTGTATATTCTCTAACTAAAATTAAAAAAATTGCGCCTATATATGATAGTAAAACTGAAAGATAAAATGAGGAAAGTTAGAAAGAAACGTAGGGAAATTTTATGAAATACGAATAAAGTTAAAAAAGAGCAAATAGAAAGAAAATTACAAAATTAAGGACTTTATTGTGACTTAAATACGAAAATAATATGTAAATTGCTATAACTACGTATTCAAAGTAAGATTGGTATGAAAAGGCAGTTTTTAGTAAATTATTTGGAAAAAATGAAGTTGAGCTATTTAAAAGAACAAAAACTACAAGTATTAATATATTTGTTACTATATTCAATATTATTAAAGGTAATAGTGCATAAATATTTCCAAACACAAGCGAATTAGCGCAGTTTTCTGTTTCATTATAATCACTGCAAAAAATGGCTCCCAATATAAAATCTAAACTCATTTAGTAAAAAAACCATTTATAAAGACCTGCATAATAATAAATAAAGTATATTTGATTTCTTTTTTTTTTAATTATATTAAATCTAACATCTGTAGATGAAATTCCTATTGTGAGGCAGAATATCACTACCATTAGGTTTACCTACAAATTGAAAAAAAAATTTTTTTAATTATTTTAATATTAAGTATATTTCTTAATAATTATTTTATATTTTTAATAAATATACATAAAAATAAAATATTAACTGTATATTTAATTTTGTATATAATAAGAATTGAACAAAGTATAGTTATTTATATTGGAATGATATATTATAGCAAGTTAAAGAAAAATAAATAAATAATATTTCGCTATAGTAATATTTTTAGAATTAAATTTATATAAGTTTTTTTATTTTAAATAGATTTTTTTTTATTTACAAATAAATTAATTCCATGCATTATAAGACCTTATAATTATGTTTTAGGAAATATTTGGTGAATTATGTTAGAAATTCTAAAATAATAAGCGACATCAAAAATGAGTTTTGCCGAAGATTCAGTGGAAGTTTTTTCTGAAACTGAAACTACAAATCCGAATAATTATATGTAAAAAAATAGCACTAAAATTTTGTAATACCAAGCTTAAAGAATTTTTTGCTGGTCTTGTAAAAACATAAAATAGAACAAATTTTCAAAAATTTCTTGGATTTTGCTTGTGATTTTTTTTTTTGTAAAAGTTTCTTTTTCTTCGTCCATGTTTATTTTTAATTTTTTTTGCTTAGTAATATTTTTTTTATGTAGATTTATTTTTTATAGTGAAAATAGTCTGGGTGTCGTAATTTTGAATTAAATTTTGTTGCTTTTATTTAGTATTCTATGTAAAAAAATTTTTTTTTGTTTTTTATTTTTTAAATTATTTAATAAAATATACAAGGTTTTATTATATTAGTTTTTTTAAACTATAATATAATAAACTTGATAAATTATTTAATATTAATTGGGTATAATAAAGTTGTTCAATTTAAAAAATAAAGAATACGCCAATTAAATTGTTAAAAGTATTCATTTTATTTCCACAGTAAATTATATATCTATATATTTTGGAATTAAAATTGAGGAAATTACTAGAAAAATTATTCTTAAAATCATATATAATAAAATCAAAAGATATTTAATATCATTTTTGGAATCATAAATATTTTATTATTTTAATGTAATATGATAATATGTAATATGTAATATGTAATTTATTATTGTGATAAATATAATATTATTATATTATTTATAAAATAATATATATACGTATATTTTATATCATAAATTATCTGTTCATTTCAAGGCTTTTGTTATTATTAATTTGCACTTTAAAGTTTTTCCGCCTTTTCATTATGTTCTTTGAAAAATTCAGCTAAAGGCTCAGGAGCTTTCATTTTAGCTTATTAGTTAGAAGAGTCTATTTTTAAATTAATTTTTAAAAATTATATTAATTGAAATTTATGCTTAAAATTATTTAACTTGATAATTATAAAATTTAATTAAAATTATTACTGATTTTTTCGTCATATAAGAAGCATAACATAACAGTATCAATGGCCATACTATAAACTGATAAGAAAACGGTTGAAATTCCCCAAGATAAAACAAGAATAATCTAAATTTTAATATATAAATTTATTATTATAATTATTTTATGATATAAATAATTATTTCTTATATATTATAGGGTAATTTTTTATAAATTTTTTACTAATAAAGGCAACCAAGTAGATGTCATTTCAGATTTCCAAGGATCAGCTTCAGTATATATCATGTAACAGATGAAAACGTTAGCAACTATCATAAATAATTTTCCTACAAAAATAAAGGCCCATCCTAAACCGCTTACTAACATAACTCTAGCTTTATTATTGAAAACTTAAGTCATACCTAAAATGGCAGAACTGCAGAAATTATCTCCAGATAAGGCAATTTAAACATAGGCAATTCTATTCATAAATCTATAAAAAAATTAAAAAAAGTTTAGTAAAAAATTTTCATTTTTATTAGATCGAAATTTAAATTATTTATTTTTTAAAATTTGATTATTTTACTTAACAAATCTTTCAAAACATGCGATACAACATCTTAAACAAGTGAAGATATATTTAACTATTTTATTTTATGTTTAACCAGTTTTTTGATATTGTTTATAAACATATTCTAACATAAGTCTAATGGTTTAAACAATAGCTAAAATTAAAGATCCAAAGGCTAAAGAACCTAAGTGATATCTGAAAGCTCTATAAAAACTTCTTAAAACAGGTCTGTGTGGAGTTTTATCAGGTTAATCCCAATACCAAATTGAACAAGTTGACTTAATTTTTGAAAAATAGGTTAAATTAAATTAATAGAATTGTTTTAATATTAAATAGATTTTGTAACTTATTTTAATTATAAAAAGTTTTTTTTAAAATGAATGAATTAGTAAAATTAAAATTAATAATAATATTACGGCTAAAGTGAATTAGGTTAAGGCCTATAAGAAGGCATTCACCCATAATCCTCCGAAAACAAAAGACCAAACGTAATACTCTTATTATTCTTCCCAGTCAACAGTAGCAAAAACGCTTCCTTCACTTCTTTTATAGATATCTCCGACAGAATAAACATACATAAAGGCAAATGCCCATAAAATCCACCAACCGGCAACGAAAATAGCCATAATAATAGGAACCTATAAATGATTAAATTAATAAAAATATAAATATATATATATAATTTTTTAATATTATTGAATTTATTTAGAGTTTTTGAAAATATTTTTTATATGTATTTATTTTTTATGTTAAATTAAGTTAATAAAGAATATTTTTTAATTACGACTAGTGCTGAAGGAACATCAACCATAAAAATAGTAGCAGTTTTGATTATAGCAATGGCTAATCTTATGCTTTTCCATAGACATATTAATCCAATAAAACTAAGTACAAAAATAGATAAAAATACTATAGATAAAGATAAGTATAAATTTTTATTAGAATTAGTGTAATCTCCTTATTCTTGTCCATCATTCTCTTTTAAGTAACTAATAAATTTAATAAGGTTAATAAATATATTTTTAATTGTAAACTATTATTTTTAAATGTAATTTTTACTCATCAGTTTCTTTATATTTATCATATAAGAAATAAGTTAATAATCCCATCAAAACAAAGTATAAAGCAATAATTAACCAAACGATAATTCCTGAGAATACTCTGACGAAAAGCATGTACAAAATTCTATTTTATTTTGTAATTTAAAAATATAATTAATGAATTAAAGTTTTAATATTTTTATTAATTTTACCCTAAAACAAATACGAAACCAACTGAGGCGCAAACAATAGCTTTTCCTTTATCTAAATCATCTAAATATTCATTTATTTTATCCATATTTATAGCATCAGTAATACCTTTGGCCAAATCAGCTACTGAGTCTATGACTTCAGCTCCAGGGAAACAAACTCTTCCAAGTACTAAATAATAAAAATAATATTTAATAAAAATTTTTGATAATTAGTTAGTAATTAGGATGAAAATTACAAGGTTTTTTTGGTAATTAATAAAGTTATAAAAAATAATAAAATTTTATTTTCATAGTTAAAATTAATTTAATTTTACATTTTCTAGTATCATAAATGCAGAATTTTCCTTCTAGGTCGTCAGAGTTTGTATCTGCATGAAATTAAATATTAAATTTTTATTATTTAATTTTAAAATTAAAAAAAAATAGTAAAATTTATTAAAATTTTATAAATTTTACATAAATCATTCATATCACAATCATTCGTACACTTATTATCAGAAAATTTGTTTTCATATTCGCTGGTTTAATTATATGTATTACAAGAAATTCCATTAGGGTATTATGAATCAGCATCTTAGTCAGCTTCATAATCAATTTCGGGACATTCTTTTACACAATAAGTAGTGTCTAAATGGCCTATTAAAAATTTTATTTAAATTAAATATAGTTTTAATTAAATATAAAAATATTATTTATTTATTATTTATAAATCTAAGTTAAGAATTTTATGTTATGATTTTATGTTTTTGTTTTAGTTTTATTTGGAATAATCTTAATTATTGAAAAATAACTGTTTTTTAGTTTTTTTGTAATTTTTACTACTTTTTTCTATTTTTTGTTTTTATATTATAAATTTTTATGCTATGAAATATAATCAATTACTTGGGTGAGGAATTGGGAAATATACGTATTTATAATCAGTTAAGTCATAAACTTATCCATCTTCTCCATCTGTTTTAAGTCCACAAGGTAAGTCTATATATAATTATGATTATTATATAAATCTCTAGAAAAAAATAAATGAAATTATATGTTTATATACATGAAGAATCATAAACAGCTACTAATCTTTTAGGATCTCCCTCAGCGAATCCTTAAGCTCCTACATATACCATAAATACCTATGAAAAAATTATTATTTTTAAATTTGTGTAAATAAAATAAATAAAAAATAAAAATGGTGATTTAGAGGATTTTTTAAATACAAAATTGTGATATATATTATTTGTATTTTATTTATTTATTTTTATTATATATAATCTTTTAGAAATAAGTTTTTAAATTTATAACAACATTTGTATATTATTATTTTTACCATAAATGCCACAAATAAAAGACAACATAAGATATCAGTACACTTTCTTTCTTCTTGAGGACCGTTGGCAATTTTTTCTTCGATATCTTTTGCTCTATTATCTAATTTTTGGTTTTTTTTTCTTGGTTGTTCTTAATTGTCTGTCATTAATTTTACTTTTTAATTTAATTTTATAGTTATTTTTTTTTATTTTTATTTATTTTAATAATTTTGTTAATTTTAAAATACCTATAAGTTAATTTTTATGCAAGTTTTTTTTTAAAAATGAAATAAAATTTTAGCAAATAAATAATATTATTAATAGTAATAATTAAAGGAATATGTAGGAAAATTAAATTTTTATTAAGTTTTATGTAATATTAATTTATTAAAATTATTTAAATTAGTGCTTAACATATATATATATAATTTAATTCTAAAAATAATTTAATAGAAGTTGCTTTTGTTTGGCTTAGTTAGATTAATTTAATTAATGAATATAAAATCAATTTAGAAATTTAGATAGAATAGAATAAAAAATAAATAAACAATACAATATAAAAAATTTAAATTTAATTTTATTATATTTAAAAAAATTTAAAAATTAATTTTACACATAATACACTTCTAAAAATTCATGCATCATATTAATAAAAATAGGAAATTTATAAATGTAAATAAAAATAAATATAAATTATCTCATAAAATTATATAAACCATTTAAATTGTTATGTGATATATCATATTAGCCAATTAAAGCATGAATTTTTCTTATTTAAGTTTAATTATACATAAACATAACAAAATTAAATTCACGTTATAATAATGTAAATTGAAAAAAAATTAAAATTATACTTATTTTCCGTAAAATTATTAAAATTTAATTATACTTAAAAATAAAAAATCATTATTTGATTTTATAAATTTATTTTTTTTTATTTTAATCTATCTATGATAAAAGAATATTTAATTTTAATATATAGTAAAACTAAAATTAAAAAATTATGATAACTTTAAATAATTTTATTATAATTATTCAATAATATTTAATATTCTTTTTTTTAAAGATTTTTATACCATTAAAAAAGTTAATATTATATATTATTATTATTTCAAAAAAATAAATTTTTATTGCAGTAAATTTTTAGTTGTAGATTAATTGAAGTACATAAAAAAAATAAAAAATAAAACATTTATATAAAATATAATTATTTAAATTGATAAGAAAATGCAAGTTATTTAGAAAAATTGTCGTGAATACAAAGATCTTGATGAAAATTATACATCATTTAATTTGTTAAAATTGCATTTAGAATAAATATATCCAGATATAGATGTTACTGAATTTTAAAAATTATTAGTTTAAGAATGGAAATAAAGAAAATGCTCAAAAGATAGTTAGGCTGAAAATGGAGCTAAAAAACCTTAAAAATATAAAAATGGTGAATAATATATATAATAAATTAAAAAATTTTAATATGAAATTAGAGAGTAGTTACAAATATTTATTTTCATAGAAATGTATAAATTAATTTATTTTTAATAAATTAAAAGTCGTGATTAATAAAAGATGGTTCATACACGCAGAGAAAAAAAATTTGCTTGAAGTTTATGATTATAAAAAGAAAATTAACATAGGGTCTGGGGGGTTTGGAAGTGTGTTTAAAGTTACATTAGCAAGTGATCCAAATGTAATCAGGTCTATAAAGGTAGATTAATCACAAAAATACATACACATATATATATATATTTATTAATAATTACAATAAAGTATTATATTTTAGTATAAATATTTAAGTATTTAAAAAAAATATTAAAATAAAAATTTATATAAAAGTAAATAGAAAAATATAAGTTGGAAAATGATTAGGAATAGTTTGTGAATGAAATATAAAATTTGATGAAATTAGATCATCCAAATATTATTAGACTTTATGAAATATTTGAGTCAAGAAGTTATGTTTATTTGGTTTAAGGTTATATTTTTTAAGATATTATTCGCAATTTATATGAATAAATAATTAATTAATAAAATTATTTAATTATATTTAAAAAATATAGAATACTGCGAAGGGGGGGAATTATTTGATAAAATTATAGAGAGAAATAATTTTGATGAAAAATTGGCAAAAAAAGTATTTAAGCAGGTTGTTTAGGCTGTTAATTATTGTCATATAAATGGAATAATCCATGGTGATTTGAAGCCAGAAAATATACTATTTATAGATAATTAAGAAGACGAAATAATAAAGGTGAATATTAATAAAATATATTTTAAATAATTAAAATAATAAAATGAAACATTTATTATAAAAAAATGATATTTTAAAATTATTATAAAGATTATAGATTTTGGATTCTCATTTGACAAAAATAGAAAACAAAGAATTTGTGGAACTGGCTATTATATGTCATAGGAGTTGAAAAACCACGAAGAAGATTTGAATTGTGATTAGTGGGCACTTGTAATAACAAAATTTTTAATTGATATTTTTTTTTTTTAATAAAATCGCAATTAACATGTATAAAAATAATTATTTTTTTGATATTATATAATTTAAAAATAGGGTATAATACTATATGTTATGATGACAGGAAAGCCCCCTTAGAAAAAAATAGTAGATTAAAATAATAGATCTAAAATTATTTTTTATGTCGATTATGAAGATGAAAATTTAACAGAAGGAGCTATTGAAATAATTAAAGGTTGTTTGAAACCCTCAGATTAAAGGTTAACTAGTTCTTAATTATTAAATAGTTAATGGTTATAGTTATAAGAAGAAGATGATTAATAAAATTGTTAATAAAATGATGCCTAATTATAAAAATAGAAGAGTGATAAGATGAAATAAGTATTAGAAAATTTGAATTAATTTACGAAAACTAATTAATTATAATAGATAATAATGACACATATGTCAGTTTTGTTGAGAGAAAAAGATATTTTGGATTTACATAAAATATTTAAATAGTTGGATAAAAATTAAGATGGATATTTATCTTTATAGGAATTGTAGGAAGGGTTTTAAAATGAAGATGTTTTGTAAGATGAAGAATCAAAATAAAAAATTTAAGAAGTTTTTGAAAAATTAGATTTGAATAATAGTGGGTCGATTGATTACAGCGAATTTATAGCAGCAAGTTTATAGTTATAATAACATTTTTAAGAAAATTAATTGAAATACATATTTAATTATATTGATACAGACAAAAATGGAAAGCTAAGTTTATAAGAGTTAAAATAATATATTTAAAATTAAATTACTCTTGTAGAGAATTAGGATTAATAGCAATTTTAATAATAAAAGGAATAAAATGAGGTTAACTAAATTGTTAGCCTAAAGGATATTGATGGCAAAGAAAATAATGGTAGTAATAAAAATAATAATAATGATGGTAAATAGTATAATAAAGATTAAAATAATGATTAATTTGATATTGAAATGGAATAAGAATAAAGTTTAAGTATCATAAATAATGATAGGGACTAGTTGACCCCTAAGAATTTAGAACATTATTTAGATAGAATAATGAAAAAAATAGACAAAAATGGAGATGGTGAAATAGATTTTGAAGAATTTTTATAAATGATGTAACATGTTGAAACTAAGGAATTTATTAATAAATTTGAAAGTTAATAATAAAATTCTTTAAGTTAATTTTTACTTTCATAGAATTGAATTATAAATTTATTTTTATATTATTTTATTTTATATCTTTTTTATTTTAAAATTCTATTGGTTGTTGCTTCTAATTTTATCTAATAGATTGAAAATTGATGATTGGAAAATATATTATATTTTAAAAGAATATTTGCCTATAATTATTGTAAATAAATATATATTGTATTATTACTTGTGATTAGAATTAAAAAAAATCAATGATTAAATAAGAATAAATATATGTATTAAAAATAGCTTGAAATAAATATTTTTAAAAGAATTTATTTATTTTATTTACATAATTTAAAAGAATAAAAGCTAAGTTAAATAATATTACAAATATATAAAAATAAAAAAATAAATAAAATAGTATTACAAAAAATAAAATTTTTAAAATTTATTGAAAACAAAAAATTTATAATATGGAAGATTCAGAAGTATTCATCAAAATTGTAGTAGTTGGAGATTAAGGTGTGGGAAAAACATCTATTTTGAATAAATATTGCTATGGAAAAATGGAGAAAAATTAAGCCCCAACTATTGTAATAATAATATGTAGGCCTATATAGATATATATGATTATTTTAAATTTTTATTATAATTGTATATATATGTAATAAAATTTTTAAAATAATTTAATTATAAATTAAAGGCATGCGATTTCACCATGAAGGTTTTGGAACACAATGGTAAATTTTTATATAAATAGGGTTAGTTAATCAATCTAAAAATCACTATAAAATGGAAAATTTAAAATTTTTGATTTTTTATAAAATATTTTTAAATATGATTACATATTATAAATTTAAATTTATATAATATTTAATTATAACATTTAATATAATTATTTTTTTATTTATAATATAAATTTATTATAGGATAGTTAATTAGACTTTAATTATGGGACATAGCTGGATAGGAAAGATATAAATCGGTATCTAAATTGTATATAAGAGGGGCTTAAGGGTGTTTGGTAGTTGGTGATATAAAGGACAAAGATTCTTTAAAAGAGTGTTTAAGATGGAAAGATATGATAAGTGATGTTTGTAGCTAAACTAATGGGAAAGAAATTCCTTTATTTTTGATTTAAAATAAAGTTGATGAGACTAAGAATATGGGAAGGTTAGAAGATTTTTAGAGCATGGAATATTTGGAGAAATTTGGAAAGGAAAATAGTTTTAAAAAATGTTTTTAGACTTCTGCTTTGGAGGGGACTAATGTTGATTTGGTTTTTGAAACTTTGATGAAAACTATTGTTGAAAGTGGCGAGTTTTAGGAATAGAATAAAGGGAAAGATAATTTTGGAAATACTAATAATAATAATGAATAATAATAAGATAAATAATAACAATCAGAAAATAATTAAAAGAAAATTTAATTGTAAAATTAAAGTAAACAGTCATCTAATAAAAAGAAAGGGTGTTGTTGAAATAATTATGTCTTTTATTTTTGAATAATTTAACGAAAAATTTTATATTTGTTTTAAATATTTATATTTTAAAATATGAATTATATGAAAATAAATTTTTAGTTAAATATTAAAAATTAAGTTGAATAAATTTTTAAAATAATTAATATAATTAAAATTATACTATATCTTAATATAATTAATTTTATTTATATAATTATTAAAAAATGTTAATATTAATTTTATATTAGAAAAAAATAAGTACTATTTCACTTTTAATTAGTTTAATTTGTCAAGAATTATAAAAATTATTCATTAAATTGCTATTACTATTAATTACTTTATCTTTAATCTTATTAATTTATATTAGTATTTTATTAAGGTTACTATTATTACTGTTATTACTGTTATTACTGATACTATTACATTTACATTAAACCTTAACTCATTTGAACTGGGTTCATTCCTTACATGTAATTGTTAAGCTGCTTGTATTTTATTAATTATTAATTAATGATTAATTAATAATTTATAAAACAAAATCTCATTTTTATCAGAAAAAATAGGATTTATAGTTATTATTTAAAATAAAAAATAAATATGGGAAAATTTTTATCATTTTAATTTTACTTGATTAAAATTTCTTAAAACAAATTACTCAGATCCATAATTCTGTTATTATTTAAATAAATAAATGAATAAATTTATTTTTTGATTTTTTATTACAAAATATATAAAAAATTTCAAATAAAAATAAAGTTAAATATTATTTATAGAAATAATTTAATTTATTACTCTTTTAGTTTATTATTGATTTTAATTTAACTACTTTATCTCTTCCTTAGGAATAATATCTAACAAGAAATCAAAAATTTCAGTATTGAAAATACAGGCTGCTATATCATTTTTCTAAAATTTATATTTTTAAATTAAAATTTATATATTTTTAATTATTTATAAATTTTTAATGGATGAATTTTTAAAGGATTTCTTATTAAATTTTTTTAAAAATTGTCATATCTTAAAAAATTTTTTAGTGACGTGTGAATTTTAGAAAAATTAATTTTTTCAATAATTTTATAGTTGTTACTTATAAAGTTCTTCTTTTTCCTTCCTCTGTATAGAAATATAAATAAATTATTAATTTTTTCATAAAAAAATTATTTTTATTTATAAGTTATAACCTGTAAAAAGCCAAGCTCGGTGGGTTAATTCAATTATGAATATTTCGCAGGCTTTTGCAAATAAAACTGGTGCTTCTGAAGATATCATCTAATTTACAAAAGAAGAATAAAATATAAATAAAAAAAATCAAAAAAAAATAAGATTAAATAAATATTATATATTATTCTAAATTACTCTAACATCTTCATCTGATTTCATTATTTTTTTTACCCTAGCTAATGGTAATTAGTGGTTTTTGAAAACATCCAAATCTAATTAATATTAATAAAATAAAAAAAAATTAAAGTATTATTATATAATATATTGTTTTATAAATAAAAATGCTTATTTATAAACCTTTGGGCAATTATTATATTTCTTCTTTGATTTCAATGAATTTTTCTTTAAGTTTTTTCATATGTTCATTATATGATGCGTCCTTTTTATTTTAAGTGATAAATATATAAAAGATGTGTAATATAGTAAAAAAAAAACATAAATTATGATTTTTTATAAAATTTAAGAAAATAAAAGTTTTGCAAATATTTTAGAAAATTACACTTTATCCGGGTCCAAGTTCGTTGTTAAATTAAAATTGTTCTAAATTATTATTAGGGGCGTTGGAAAGCGATTGTTAGTTTTAGAATAACATTGGAAAATTTAATATATTTTATTAATTTCTATTTTAATTTTGGTTTTATTATTGGTTGTTGCCGTTGCTATTTGCGGGACTTTATTAGTAAAAATAAAATTTAGTTTATTTATTTTTAGATAAGTTTTTTAAATATAAATGAAATTTATTTGATTTTAAATTTTGAATTTATTATTGGTTTTTAAACTAATTATTTTACTTCATTTTTTGTGGGCTTGCTTTTTTTATTTTTAATTATGTTAATTTTATTGAATTCTATAAATTTATTTTTGTGGCTAATTTTTATTTTGTTTCTTTCAGGTTGTTTTATGTTCATTAATCAAATGATATTTGAATCAATAAATTTTTAAATTAACTATTTTTCGCATAAATTTGCCATTCTTCATATACAATCATTGCAATAAATAAATTATTAAAATATTTATATATTTTAATATATTATATTGGAATTTTTACTTTTTAAGAAAATTAAAAAATTAAAAATTTTTATTTGAATAAATTTTATAATTTAAATGCAAACAATTTTCAGTTTAAATATTTTAATTCTATATAATATCAATTTTTTCACATGTTTCTATTATAATTAAATAATTTCCTAAAAGCTAAATTGATTTAAAATTTTTATTATTTTATTTATTTTAATATTCATACTAGAAGTAATTTTAAAAACCCGTGAATATGATGATTTATAATATTAATTTAAAAGATGAAATATAGATAGCTTAATTAAAAATATATTAAATTTATAAAAAGTATGATGTAAATAGACTTTATTCATAAATTTTTATATAAAATTAGATTAAATATGATAATTTCCGATCTATATTACATAGTTAAATCATTTAAATCTCATTTATAAAATATTTTATATAAAATAAATTAAAAATAAAAGAAAAATTAAAAAAACATAGAAAAAAATAAAATAATTATCATGTTAAATTTTTAATAAAACAACATTTAAAATGATTAAGATTTAGAATGTCCAAAAAATCACAAGTTATATTTTTTTAATTTTAAAATGATATAATAAGAATAAGAATAATTATAATAAGAATAATAATATTAACAAAAATAATGTATTCCTAAATGTCAAAATTGTTTTTAAAAATACGAAGAATAATTATGTGGAATGCATAAATGTAAAGAATGCGAATACAATATTTGTGAAAAATGTATAATTTAATAAACTCCTTATTGTTAAATGGGTCATAAATTTGACTTATTGATTTTGGATATTAAGAATTAAAAAATGATGAAAAAAATTAAAACTCATTTCTGTAATGTATGTTCCTATAACTTGGGTGATTAGATATTAAAATTAGTTTAACAATAATAAGTAAATTAATAAGAATAATAAAAATTATAAAATAATCACTTTTGTTTTAATAACCATTAAGATAATTATTAAGAAGTACCTTAAATTTCTTATATATTTAGATGTTATTAGTGTGATTATGATGTATGTTATGAATGTTCTGAAAAAAAATTTGATAGAGAATTTACATTTTTCACAGCTTTATTTAAAAATAAAATAGATAAACAAGAAAATATTTAGATAAATTAATAAATATCAGAACTAAAGTAAAGGGAAGCCGAATTGTAAAATTAATTATTTAATCTTAAAAATCAAATTGAAAATATATAAATTCAGTGTAATAATGGTAATAACAAGCCAACTGAAATAAATAATCCATTATTTCCTAATACTCTAAAAAATTAAAATGTAAGTATTTTAAATAATAATTAAAATACTTAAAATAATAATAATAATTTATTTAATTTACCTATAAATAAAAATAATGTCAATTGGCCTAATAATCATAACATAATTAATAATAAAATTGGTGTTGATAATAATTCTTTTTTAGGGACTAATAAAGATAATATTAATAATAAAAACTTATTCTTCAATTAACCTAGTGCTTAAATGAAAAATAATTAAGGTGGAATTTTTAGCTAAGATAAAAATAATTAATAATATTAAGGATTATTTACGACAAAAAATGATGCTGGAAATAATAAGAATAATAATGATAATTAGGGTCTTTTTTCCAATTTAAATAAAGTATAAAACCCCTAATAAAATAATGTATTATTTAGTTTTAATAGGTGATGAATATTTTATATAGTTTTAGTAAACTTTTAAATATCTTAAATATATATATAATATAAAATGTTATAAAAAAGGTTAATTTATGAAAATATTATAGATAAGTAAAATTATAAATTATAAGTTAACGTAGTTAAGGCAATTTAGTTTTTTTTTTAAATTGATATTATTCATAATATATTTTCTTATTTAATATAAAATAGAAATTAAGTCAATTTATATAAAAACATTTTTTTATATTTTGAATTTTGATTAAAAATAGCATACTATAATTAATACGTATATAAAATATAAAAATATTGAAGCAAATTAAAATTACAAGTAATAGTGATATAAATTAATGAAATATTGATAGCTTATATTAATTATATTTTTGGTTCAATAATGTTTATATTTTATTTTTTGTATTTTTATTATAAATAAATATTATATATAGTAACAATCACTATCCATATTTTTAATATTCCCAGACTCTGTTATCTAAAGGACAATTATTTTTATTTTTTAACCATCTGGCAATACAGTGAAAGTGGAAAGCATGATTACAGGCGCCCCAAGCTACATTACATTCTTATTCTTTACTGTTATTTTAAGCTGCGTCACAGTCAATACAGGGTTCCATGATATGATTTCTACAAATAGCACAATTTTCGACTTATACGTTCCAGCCCCATAAGGCTACGGCGTTCCATTTTTTAACTTCGAATCTTTTTTAAGCTTCCATATTTTATTGTATATTTATTTATTTTTATTTATTTTATATATATATATTTGTTTTTTTTTGTGTTTTGGAAATGTTTTAAAGGAATGGGTTATTATTTTTTTATATTTTTTTATATTTTTTATTGGTTTTTATTTTTTTGTTAATAGTATTGGAGAAAGAAAAAGTTTTGAAATGATTGTGAAAAAATTATAATGTATAAATAATTTAAATCCTTTATATAAAATTTATATGATTATAATATATCAGAATTGGGTTCATAATTTTTATAAAATATTATTCTTTAATATAATTAATCTAAAGCTATTAATTTATAATTAAATAAGGCAGATAGTTTTTATTAGGTTTTTATTAATTTAAACAATCTTTTTTAAATAATGGGAAAAAGTATTCAATTTTTTAATCATTGAGTTTCAGTTTCCTCGGTTTCATCTTATATGAGTTTTTAAGTCGAATCTGAAGTAAGGTCTTATTCTTTTTTAACACTATTAATTTTAAGATTTTTGTCAAAGCCAGCATAAGGAATAACAAGAATTTCGTTATAAATAACAGTTCCAGTTGATAAAATACAAAATCCAAGCAATTATATTATTGAAAATTTTTCCCAGCCTATAATTAAAGAAAGAATCCATACTAAAAATGGAGTTGTTACTGAAATAATATTTCTGGCCAATGAAGAAATGAATTTTGTTACTGACATTTATAATGCATTAAAAAATAAAATTGTTATAATTCCTAAAATAACCATAATAAATAAAGTAGGTTGATCTGGTTAATTTTTAAAACTAAAAATTTATTAAAAGAATAGAGGTCCATTTTCTAGATATTTATTTCCTATTATATAATTATAAATATTAAATTAAAATATTATATTATAAATACTTAAATTTAACTTAATTTTTAAATTTATTACCATGTAAATCTTCTGGGCAATCTAACGAAGAAGGACAAGGAATAAAATCGAAAATACCGAAAATAGTAGCACAACTGATAAGAATTCCCCAACAACCTTAATTTTTAATTTAAAATTTTTTATAATTTTTATTATGAATAAATGTATATATTTTATTTATTAAGTTTACCTTCAATTCCTACAACTTAAAATGGATTTAAAGAATATTTGGAAAAATATTTTTATTCTAAAATAACTTAGGTAGAATAAGTGAAAAATGAAGAAATGAGTAGGAATATTCCTAATATAGTTTTTCCACTTGTATTATCTTATTCTTCATCGTCGTCATTATTTCCTGATTCCGATAAAACTGATTAAATTCCAACTACAACTAATCC
Source organism: Pseudocohnilembus persalinus (assembly GCA_001447515.1). Taxonomy (NCBI): domain Eukaryota; phylum Ciliophora; class Oligohymenophorea; order Philasterida; family Pseudocohnilembidae; genus Pseudocohnilembus; species Pseudocohnilembus persalinus. The sequence goes on along the minus strand of LDAU01000194.1, from coordinate 631,154 downwards.
AGTTAAAATAAATCCGAGTCCTAAATAATGTTGTCTGTATAATTTTGCTTTCAAAAAAAAAATTGAAAATGCAGCAGTAACAATAACATTGCCTCCTCTTATCTAGGAATTTTAAAGGTAAATATAAATATTATATAATGAAAAAATATATAAAAAATAAAAATTGTATAAAAATAATAATTGTTACATATATATTTATAATTTTATTTATTTTATTTTATATATTAATTCTTTTTTACCATAGAATAAACTGAGGCAGGCATTAATTCTAAGGCAAAAAAGGCCAAACACGAAGTGATAAAATCGCAAGTGGTGGGAATAATTAATAAAAAAGGGTTAATATTTGGTATTTTTCCTTGTTCAATTGCTTTTAATCTGTCTATTTCTAATTATTTTTTATTCATCGATTTATGGACCAAAAATATAATTAAACAAATAGCTTCTCCGATATACATGGCAAAACATTACATAAAGGGGTGGTTAAATTATTAAGTTTTGCCGTCTATTGTTATGGAACAGTTTGATTGTTCTTTTATGAAAATGGTGGAACTGGCTCCTACTAGGAGATTTCCTAGGAGGAGAACGTTTTTTTAGACTTCACTTATCATTATTATAGGTTTTTAATTATTAAATTTTTAATTTTTATTTGGTAATTTTTTTTTTTTTTGAAAATTTTTAATTTAGAAATAAATTTATAATTTTACTAGGTAGAAATAAAATTAAAATTAAATTTTAGGGCGAAGTAAAAATTCTAAAAATTTAAATGTTTATTAAGTACTTGAATATATATTAAGTTTATAGTCATTTTATAGTATTTAATAATTAAAAATTAAAAAATAATTTATAACAATATAAATTATATTTAAAATTCAATTTCGATATATAAATTCTTAAATCAAAAGTTTTATAAACAGATTAAATATTTTATATAATGTTAAATTTTTATAATCATTATAATTTAATAGTATTTATACATTATAATAATACTTCAAATATTTTTTTAATTATTTCAGTGATTTATTGTGTTCTTTATTTATAAAAGTGGATTTATAATGTTTATTATCAATAATGTGCTTAACCATTTTATTAACCTTGTATATTATTTTAATCATCTAATTTTTAGTTTAATAATTTTGTTTTTATTTATTTTTAAAGCTAAATTCTTGTAAATTTTTGAATTTCATCTTCTTCATATGAACCACTAGATTTTTTTCTAAATTGATCAAATTTTGACATTTTACCTTTTTAATTCTTTTCATTTATTTCATCGTCAGAGTAATCATAATTATTATTTGAATCTTCGATGTTAGATGAGAGAATGTGTATTTTTTTTTATCTTGAAAATTTTTGTTATTATCCACCTAAAATTATCATTTGACATTCATTAATTTTTATAGATTCATGCTAATATCTGGGTGATGGGCCTATTCCGGATATTATAGGACATTACCATTCCATATTTTTGGCATCTAAAATCCAAAGGTCATTTAAATAGCAATTATTTGAATCTTTACCGCCAAATACAACAAAATAATGTTACACTATATAAAATTATAAAATTAAGATAATTAATTCGAACAAGTTTAATCAAAATAAATTATAATAAAAATTTATACTTTATACATTATTTATTTTAAATATTTGTAATATATTATATTTTACTTTTGGTAAATGAAAAACCATGTCTAGCTGGAGGTGGCTAACCTTTAATATAATTTGTTTATTCCACCCATTATAACTAGTCTTCAGAGTTTAAATTAATTGTCCAAACATCATTAAAATTTTTGCTTTTATTTTTTATGAAAATTTATAAATAAATTAGTATTTATTTAAATAAATATTTAAATTATTTACAAAGGAGACGCATTTTAAAATTATTAACCACCAAATAAAAATAAATTATTTTTATAAATTTCTATTCCAGCTCCAAATCTAGGAGCAGGTTTTTTTCCTTATATTGGAATAGAGCCCCATATTAAATTATGTAAATTTAGACAATATAAATCATTATAATGGTATTCTGCTTCCAAATCTTCGGTGCAATAATAGCTTAATTATATTATTAATTAGAAAATAATAGATAATTAAATTTATAAAAATTTTTAAAATGAACTATCTGTTATTTACCCTCCAAAAAGCATCATACAATTTGTTTAAGAAAAAATACAGACAGAAGATTTTTCTCTTTTGCTTGGACTATTTCCTTAAAGTTCATATTATTACCACATTTTAGTTTAAATATTAAAAACACAACAATCTGTAAGAACATTATCTTAATTTATTCCTCCATAATAAAGAATTTTATCTCCATAAACAATTGACCTTTTTAATGAAATTTTTTATTTTATTTATTATTAGTAAAATCAATAAATAAATATCAATTTTTAATTTATTTTTATTTTATTTTTATTAATAAAATTAATTTTTCGGTTAATATTTATTACCTTGCAAATGCTCTAGGTGGAGGTGGATCATTATGATATTCTACTGTATCTGCCTCCCAAGTTTATAAATTAAGTTATAACATAGTATCTCTAAATTCTCCAAAAGCTTTTTATCCTCCAAAAATATATAAAGATTCTCCAATTACATTCATGGTATGTCCAGCCATTTTTTCGGTCCCATTTTCATACATAAGCTCATATCTCCATTTTAATCTTGCAGGATTAAATGCTTGGTTTTATTTGACTATTAATTGACTTGTACTTTTTTTTTAAAAAAATTTAATATAAAATATATTAAAAAATTTAAAAGATTTTGATAAATAAATTTATTAAGAAAATATTTAGAGATTTTAAAAAATAAAAATATTTGAGTGTAAAATATAATTAATTATTTACGATTATTTTGGTATGAATATGAGGTTATCGTAATTTCCTAAATCATTTTTAACCATTTTCTGCTAATTATCGCATAAAAATATATCATTTAACTGATATTTATATTAATATTTTCCTGGATATAATTTTATTTATGCTTCATTTTCCCATCTATTTAAAATATTGTTAAATTTTCTATACATAGGTATGGGTTTCTACCAATTATCCCAACTACCTTTTACGAATATGCTTTCTATAAAAATATCAAAAATTTATATTAATTATTTTATAAAACATACTTAAAATTTTTTAATACTTTTTTAAAATTTTGCATAAATTTAATTTAAATAAGTAAATAATTATATGATAAAATTTTACCTGCATCCAAGCCAGTAGTAAGTTTAATTTTTCTTCTGTAAGAGTTTTGAATTCCTTACAAATACTTGGAATTAGAATTGGTTTTAGAAATTTTATTTTGTTGTTCATTTTTAGAAGAATTACTTTTTTATTTTTAAATTTCTTCTGTTTCACTAAATTCTTCAGTTTCTTCAGTTGAAGAATTATAAGTACAGCCCTTTGGATAAACTTCAATAACATTATTATAGCCGCCTTATCCGTCTTGAATTTTAGGTTCCATTTTATCAAATTCCCATTTATCATCAACTATAAATTTATACTCATATTTTCCTTAAGGTAAAGACAAAGTGATTGCAAAATATTTAGGATTTTCCGCCATTTTATTCATTTAAATCGAAGCTTACCACTGATTCCAAGAGCCTGTAATAAAAACTCTTTATCCTCCGTATTTCCAAGTAAATTATGTTACGTTTATTGAACAGTCTGTGCCTATGTGGACTGAGCCGCATATGTAACAGAAATGTTGTTATTGTGGGTCCATTTTTTATGGGTGTGTATATTATATATATATGTATGTATTAATTTATGTATGTTTATTTTTTGTATGTGTTAAATATTATTTGATATGTTATAATTTTTTTTTATTTATTTATTTTTTATTTTTTTTTCTATATATATTAAAATTATATTTTTTTTTTTATTTTTTTAGTTAATTAAGGAAGTAAAATAGTATGATGTGTGATTTTTTTTTAGTTTTCTATTTATTCTAGATAGTTAGTTTATTTAGGGCAGATAATAGGTTGAAAAAAAGAAATTACTATAATAACTTTGGTAAAATTTAAATTATTTATTCAAATTTTGTATAATTCAGTATTTGAGATTTTTGAAAATATCACTTAAATGAAATAGAATTTTAAAAATTTTAAAAATTTATTAAAAGTTTGTGAATATAATTTTTGGCTAAATTAAAATCTTAATTTTTAAATTTTTTATCTTTTTACACTAGATTAATTATAAAAATCTTTTTCTTTTATTAAAATTTAATTTATCAATTTATAAACAAATTAGACCTATCAAATGATAAAAAAGAATTTAATGGTAATGACTTAAAAAATAATAATAAATAATTAGCATTACATATTTTAATTTTTCTTTTTAAACCTTAGCCTAGTATGTGATTAATTATTTTGAAAATAAATGATTAAATTATTTTGGATGATTAATAAATAATAATATGTTTATAAATCACTAGAAAAATCCCAAAAAATATAAATAAATAATATTAAATATAAAAAAAATAAATATCTTATAAAAAATGGATAAAAATTAAGAAGATGATAAAATTTTAGACATATAAATATTTTAAATGCATTAAAGGAATAAATTGATAAAAATGTTGGATTTGGTAAATAATAATTAAAACATATATTATATTTATTTTTCTTATTCTAGTAATAAAAAAGATAATACTATTTCATTTAATAGATTAATTATTTTAATTTAAATAAATTAGTTTCCCGGTTAAAAAGTTATGATATTAGAAAATAGTATTTACAAAAAATTATAGTTAATTATTGACCCTGACACATTAGAAGAAAATGGAGTTAAGAATTTATATTATTTAGACTCAGAAGTAAGTAATAAATTTTTAGATAAGTGATTAGAATTTAAAAATAAAAATTGTTTATAAAAGATATTTATTTTAAGCAATTATTTCAAAAATAAAAAACTATCGACATTAAAATTTATTAATAATAATATTATTTATATTTATTTATAAAATTATTTTTAAAGAATGTGCACAGTGAAATAGATTAATTTTTCTTTTTAATTCCGCCAGATTATGATTTATTAAAATTGATATCTAGAATTATTTTAAATCATTAAAGATAAGGTGACATAAAAAAATATTGCATTTTAATAAGTCCATAAAAAACTTAGTTATGTTATGAAACTTTAGAAAAAAATGGAGTAAATTTATTTACATATATAATTATTATATTTTGATAATATAATTATAATATTTTTTAATTAAATAAATATTAAATAATTTTTTATTTAGTATTTATTTTATAAATATTTTTAAAGGTATTAAGTAGCGTAGAGGTTCATAGCTTCAATTTTGATTTAATACCTTTAGATACTGATTTACTTTCTTTGGAACTAAATGATTGTTTTAAAAAATTATATTTTGAAAAAGATGTTTCTATATTGCAATTAGTTGCAGATTCAATATAAAAAATTACTTTATTGTATGGTAATTTTTCAAAAGTTTTCGTTAAAGGAGTTAATGCGAAAGTAAAATATAAAATTTAATAAATATTTTTTATTTAAAATTTATATTTTTTTTATGTAGAATGTTTTGGAAATTATATTGAATCGAGAAAAAGAAGGTAGAATTTTTGAAGAAAGTTTATAAGACAGTTCATGCTTGGAATCATTAATAATTATTGATCGAAAATCAGATATGATTACTCCATTATGTACTCCATTTACGTAAAAAAAATATATATATATAATAAATAATTCGATATATTAAAAAAAATGTTTAAACTAAAGTTATTAGGCAATGTTGGACATGTTTTTTGAAATAGAATAAAATACATTATATGCAGATTCAAAATTATTTGCTGAGAAAGATTAAAAAAATAAAAGCGTAAACATTAATTCTCAAACTAATGCCCTTTTTAAATAGTTGAGAGGTTAAAATATTAAAGTGGCAAATTAAAAATTAGATTAATTGAGAGGCGAAAAAAAGTTATTGCAATCTTCTTTAAAAAAAAAAGTAAAAAATATACAAAAAATAAAAAATAAAATATTAAGAATAATTCTTAGGAAATATTTGCATTAAAAATTGAATTTATTTTTAGGAAGAACAGCATTAGTCTGATTTTAATATAAAAAATTTGACTGAGGAGCTAAAATAGATGAAAAAATTAACAAACGATTATTCCAATATAATAGAGAGTATAATAACATTTTAAAACTATTAATGATACTGTATTTTTTTTATATTTAATTTATTATTTTTATTGATAATTTTTTTTTTTATTTTTAGATTCTACACTTTCAAAATTTATAATTGATAAAATTGATACAATATAATTTTAGCAGAATTTTAAAGCCGAAATAGATATTATTTTGCACGCAAATTCTGAAAAAGTAATAGATCATATTGAAAATCTTATTGCTTTCGATGCACCAATATATAGTGTATTAAGATTATTATGTTTATATTCGCAGATTTCTAATGGAATAATTGAAAGAGATTTTAATAATTTAAGATAAGAAATCATAAAAGTATTATTAATTTTTAATTAATATATAAAATTTTTTACTGGAAATAATAATTTATTATTTTTAATAGTAATATGGAGTTTAACACATTGAAACACTGTTGAAGTTAGAATAAATGAATTTATTAAAAAAATAAACTTAAAAATGTCATTGGGAAGTTATTATGGATGTAAAAAATTTAATTTTTAATAATTTGATTATTTTTTATGACATTTTAATTTACCTATTAAAAATATAAAAAAGGGTTTAAAATTAGTAAATGATGAAGTAGATCAAGAAATTCCTATGGATTTTTCATATGTTTATTTAGCTTATGCACCGATAACGTAAATGAACACTTAAATTTTTTTTATAATATATAAGAATAGAATTTAAATATTAATTTATGAAAATCTTACTATTTATAAACATAAATTATTATATATTTTTATAGTTCAAGGTTAGTAGAATAAACATTTAGTATAGATAATTGGAAAAAAATTACAAGAGAGCTTGAACTTATTCCAGGCCCAACTTTATTTAATGATCATAGAGTTGAAGTTGGCAAAAAAAAGACTATGATTGTTGTTTATTTTATAGGGGGAGTAACTTATGGAGAAATTGCTACTTTAAGATGGATGGGATAAAGATATAGTATAATTATATAAATAATTATTAATTTTAAACTCTATACAAATAATTTTTAAAATAACTTATTTTAAAAAGATAAAGAAATTATAATAGCAACAACGCATATAATAAATGGAAAGAAATTTTTCGATGATATTGTTAGTAGTGATAAATAAAATAATTAGAGCAATAAGTCAAATTAAGAATAGTAATAAGAACAATTAAATAAAGAGGAACATTAATAATAATGATAATCAATTTCATATTTATATTTACAATAAAATATGATATATTTTAAACTGTTATTTATAAAATAATTATTATTAGGTAGAATTTTTATAAATAAATTTAATTATATATAAATATAAAATTTTAAATAATCTTGTTTATTTTTAAATTATTTATTAATTTAAACAGCTTAAAAAATATCAATAATTTGAATCTGGATTTGATTAATCAATTTAACTTTATTTTCTATTATTTTAATGATTTTCACTATTTTATTTTTATAAATTTTGACTTTCATATATGCTACTACTAACATAAGAACTTTTTAAAATGCTTATAGTTCCTTCATCTCTTTCGTACCACTCTTATTATTATTTTAATTATTTTTGTTCTGATATTTAATTTTCCATGACGGCTTGATAAAAGAACAAAGAATTAGCAACTCCTTATAAAGTACATAAAACATAAGAAATTGTAAAAATTACTTTATATACTGTCGTATCGTAATCATTTATTGCATTACATATTTCTAAAAATCTTATCATATATAAAAAACTCCATAAAAGCATGAGAGTTATTGGGAAATAATATAGATGTTTTTTTAGGTTTTATTTATCTTCTATTGTGATACATGCTTTTAAATATATTTCTTGGTTTCCCATTTATCCCTTTAATTTTTCATTTACTTTATAAGAAACATAGAATACAAAACCAATAAGACACGGAGTGGGTGTTAAAATTAAAATTATTCTTTCTATTGTACCCCAAATGTATTCATAACTTGTATTTTGATGCGCGCTATTGTAGTACGAAATAAAACAGTTTTTCTCTTCTTTTGTGTCGTAACTATTTGTCATAAAAGGGCTTTTTTATTTAAAAATTTATTAAAATAGTTTTTTTTTTAATAAATTTACATTTAATAATAATGAAATATCTATTTAATCATATTTAAATTTTATTATTTAAATTAATTTACATACTAGAAAGAAACAAGGCGAGTCCATTATAAAATAATATATGATATAATAATTTTTAATTAGCTTTAATAGTTTATGATTTCATGATACATTCATATATGCTTAAAACTAGTTGAAATATCCAAAAAATTTATATAAGATCAAAATAAACTTTGGTGAAGCCGCTAAACTTACAAAAACTTTCGGATAAGATAAAATTTGTTCCTGGTAAATAACCAAATATTAAGAAAAATGACCAAATTGCGTCTGTTAAACAAATTTATATAATAATTTTTTATGTGTATGTAAATTTTAACTTTTATTTGTTTAGGTATAATACAACTTTTATGATTATTATTGCAATAAATATTAGAGAAAGTAAAGCTGTGATAAATATGATAGATGAACATGCTGGACAGTATTTTTGATCACTTGGATTTTAATTGTTGTAAAGAGATTTAAAATCCATTCTAAAGTGTTTTTTATTTTTTTTTAAATTATATATATTATTTTGATTTTGATTTAATCGAAAAAAATAAAATAAATTAATGTAATTATTCTTTTTATTATCTTAAAACAAAAATATGATAAAGTAAAAATTAATCAACTGATTATTTCTAAAATAAGTAGAATTACTATAATTTAAGATAATTATTTGTAAATAATAACATTTAGATATAATTATATTTTTTTGATTACTGTAGTTATTGTATATGTATATAATTATATTTAAATTTTTTTCTATATATTTTTTTTATAATTATAAATTTTATTTCATTTATTATTTCAATTAATATCTACAAGACCTTATAAATTATTATATAACATAAAATTAGATTTTCTTTTTTCATTCCTAATTATGACAGGTTATTGTGCTTTCTAATTATTCTGTTATAAAACTTGATATGTCTATTTTACCTTCATCATCTTTAAACCAGCTGATTTGTGACAATTATCTTTTATTTTAATTTTATGAATTAATTGTAAAATGTAAAGAATTAGCTAGTCCCATTAGAGAAACCATCATATATCCTATTGTAAATATGATATATAAACTAAGTTCTCCTCCAACAGATAAATTTAAAGTTTCAAAAAGTCTTAAAATATATATTAAAAACCAAGAAACGAATAAAATGCCTGGATAAATGTACATGAATTTTTATAGTTATTTTTTATCACTTTCTCCAATAAATGTTTTATTTATACTACCTACTGATTATTTTAGTTTATCATTAATTTTTTAATAAACTATTTTTATGTAAATTATAAGTAAAGGAGTGGGTATTATAACTAATAGCCATCTTAAAATTGTTCCTATTATGCAACTGTATTTTTAGATACCCTAATTTGGACATATTAATGTGTCTATCCCACTTTCTTTTGTTTTTAAAAACGTCAAATAACAGTTTTTTAAATATTTTTACTAATCTATTTTGTCGTCTTAATATATTACGTAATCGGTATAACTATTCGTAAATATTCCTCTTTTATAAAATTCACTTTATTATTATTACTTTTATTAAAAAAATAAATATATATATATAATATAAAATTACATTGATGAGGCTAATAGAGTTAAAAATGTTGTGAAAAATAATTTTCCCTTTATTGAGTGGTTTTACTTATATGTTTATTGGTGATAAATACAAATATGAATAGAATTAACTAGCCAAAAAATCCATATAATTTAGGATAAATCATAAAATACTTTTATAAAGCCTTGTATTTGGCATTGGAATAATGTTAAGGATTCCTTATTTTAATTAATTAATAATAAATTTGATATAATAATATACATACATGTAATAATTTTTTTATTATTATATTAAAAAGTATAGAATATCATTTAAGTGATTCTAATATTAAGAATGTAAATTATGATTCTAACTTTATTTTCATGATAAAATTATAATTTTTTTTTATTTATTTTTACATTTAGCCAGACAAATATTTAACTCCAAATAATATTCATAGACCAAATAGCATCTAAAAGGCAGATTATAGCTATTATTTTTTATGAGTAGGAAACTCTTTTAATATTTCTTTAATATATCATTTTATATAAAACGATTGTAGTTGCGAATAAAGAAATTGTACAGCAAATAAAAATTAAAATTTAAGATACTTATTAATCTGTTTTTGTAACTGAGTATCCCATTTTTTTAATGATATATTTTTAATTAAAGTTTATATATAATTCGAGATTTTTTTTCTAGGTTTTTTTTTATTTATTTTTAATGCTTTTTTTTATTTTTTTTAAATTTTTTATTAAAGGATTAGAAAAATATTTACGAGAAAAATCTATTCAATTGTTAGTTATTTAATAATACAAATATTTCTAATTTATTTTATAGAATAAAATTTTATATAAATTGATAGCAATGTAAATAAGTTGTGAATAAATTTATAAAAAATTATATTTCCAAAGATTTATTTTAAATTTTAGAGTGACATTAAAATACAAAGTATAAAGCATATTAATACTAATAAATTAATTGATAGAATGAAGTTTCTTTAAATTTTTAATATATAAAATATTATAAATTTTTTATTAACTAAATATTTTTTATTTAATATAATTTTTTTTTTTTCGTATATAAATATACAATGTCATTAAATTAATCATTCTATTTGTTAGAAATTAACATTTTTAGGGTAAACTCTTTTATATAACTATAAGAAAATTACATCGTGTTATTTAATAACATTTCCAAATTGACATTTCATTAAACCATGGGTACCTAATGGTTCTACAATATGTCCTCTTTAAGCTAAATTAGTTTTTAATTCTACAGGTTTAAAATATCTAATATCTTCTGGTTGGAAGAACATATATTTAATGACTGCTCTTCTTTTATGAATCTATTTTTAAAAATTATTTAAATTGATTAGAAAATTTTTTTTGTATTTTTAGGTAAATTTTATTTAAAAAATATTTTTTAATTTAAATAATATTTATTTTTAGATAATAATTACTTTATGAGGGTAACCAGTAAATACAATTCTTTTTAAAATTACGTGCATAGGGTCTATTTTGAAAATTTCACCAGCTAATCCATAAACTGCATTTTCTTTATTTTATTAATTATCAAAAACAATAGCATTTCCACTGTAAACACAAGGGTGATAAAAAGAGGCAATATATAAATTATTATCGGTTATAGTTTTTTTATATTTGGTTTTAGGATTTCCCTAGAAATTTCATAAAAATAATTTAATTTATATTATTAAAATGTTAAAAAATACTATATATTTTTTTTTTTAATAATTATTTATTAATTATTTATTACAGCATATAATTTGGAATATATAGGAGCGGTTACAAATCTTCTAAATCCTAAATGAATTTCAACATTTTATTTGGATTAAAATTATCCTTATTCAAATTCAGGATTTTTTTTAACTTTTAAATGAACTTAGGTCATTTTTCTTTCGTGTCTAAGTAAACCACTTAAAATCTAGTTTAAATATATTAATTTTATTAATTAAAAAACTAAAAAATTTTAAAAAATTATATAAATGTGAAATTTTTTATATTATTTTTTTTTTACGAAAGGTGTATTGGGGTTGTGATTTTATAGAAGAGAAACAGGGAAATTTTTAAGATAAATTTTAACATAAAAACCAGCATAAGCAAAGGCTTATTCTTAGGCATATTCCAAGGCCAATCTTTTAGTTTTTTAATAGTGTTTAAAAGTGTAAATTAATTCGTAAGGGTCAGGTAAGTTGTCCAAAGGATCCCATTCAGAAGTTTTAAATGACTTTAAATATTTATAAGCCCCATATCTTTCTCTTAAAGCCACTTGTCCATTGTATTCAACTTCGTCTTCATATAAATCTTCTTCAGTTCTATCTTGAATTTATACTTATTTTCTGTTTTCCCTGAAATAAATATACAGTTTTTTAATTTATAAATTTATATTAATGTCTATTAAATCAATTATAAAATAATTATTTTTATATAAAAATATAAAAAATTTCTAAATTTTTACTTTTCTTATTAAATTTCCATGTCATCTTGTTCTAAATCGTCGGCTTCATCATAACTAATATCACTTTCGTTTTACATTTATTCATCATCCATTTCAATTTCATCATTTCCTTATTAAATTTAGTTTTATTTTTATTTTTATTTTCTTTATTCTTTTTCTTATTTGATCATTTAATCAATAACATTTTAAGGATTTTATTATTATTATTCTTACATATTATTGGTTTAATTTTCTTCTATTAAATCATGTTCTTAATTATTTTTATTTTCATCATCATCAATTGCATTCAAAATATTTCCATCTTTAATAACAAAATGATTTTAATCTTTTTTTACAATTCTTTAAAGAGGTTCTTATAATGAGGGGTCACTATGTTAAGTTAAAATAATATCTTTGTCTAAATCTAATCCTTAAATTTTTTAAGATTATATAGTAGATTCTTCTAACATACTTTATTCCCCACCATTTATAAAACTTTTATGTTATTCTTTTTAAATTTATTGTTTAAGTAAATTTTAAGAAGATTTTTTGGATTTTAATCTTAATTTATAGGGATTTTTTAAAATTTCAATTTTTTCAATTTAGTAATCATCGTATCCGGTAACATGCATCAATTAGTTTGCATTTAAATAGTTTCCTATATAATTTTAAATGAAATTTTTAATTAAAAAACTATATTTATTTTATTATAAATATTTAATTTTGTTTGAATTTTTTGCTTTTTACCTTTTAAAAATCCTTCAACTTCTAATAATTAAGTATTTTAATTAAAAGAAACTTTATCAGCAAGCATATAACCTCTATCTTCTCTCCAAGTTAATGATTATAAAGGTGTAGTTTATAATTTTCTTAAATAGGGTAAAATTGTGGCTTCATCTTCTAAAGTAACCATTTCATTAGAAAATTCTCCGGCAAAAAATCTTTAGAAAAGTTTTTTAACTTTATTTTTTTTATCTCCTTAAAACATTTAAGAGTCTTGCAAAATATTAATAGTGGGGGGCATTCCTAATTAAATTTAATTTGAGTTTGTTTTAATTTTTTAAATGATTAATTAAATAATATGAATATTTTATTTTTGGTGAAATATTCGATTTTTTTATTACCTTATAATCTTAAACAACTCATAACTCTGTAAGCATAATCATCGAAGGCTCCAGCTTTTCCATAAGGATCTAAATTAGTTTCTTCCAATTTACAGTCAGCACAAGATAAAATAGGACAAACAATATCAGCAACTTTTAAAATGTCAAGAGTAGATTACAAATTTCTATCACAAGCAGCGAACAAAAAGTTTTCTTATACTAATCCTTACACTAGAAAAAAAAATAAAAATAAAAATATAATTTTAATTCTATAAAAATAAATATATTTACTTAAAAATAAAAAAAAATATATTAATATATAAATATATAAAAATATACATAAAAATAAGGTAAAATATATATATAAATAAATATAAATATCAATAATTTTATCTATATATGATAATATTAAATGAAAAAATTATAATATAAGTGTTATAAATATTTTTGATAATAGTAATAATTATATTGTTTACTAGTTTTGGGGTTTGCAAAGAATTGGAAATAAGGAAATTTGAAGGAAAGAGTATTTTAATTGGTGTTATTTTATTGGTCCATGTTTATTTCTTCATTTTAAGCCATCAAATTGGTGATATATTATTCTAATCCATTTCTTTATTAAAAATAAATAAGGGGTAGATAAATAAATACATATTTAATTTATTATATATATATAATATTTATTTTTTTAATTTGGAATTGTATTATTATAAAATTTTAGGGTATTTAAAGTATTTTTATGGTTATATTTGTTTATTTATTTATTTTTTTTTATAAATTTTATATAGTTGTTTTATTTTTATTTTTATTTTTACTTTATGTTAAAGGCATTTGCTTTTTCATTAAATGGGACAAGGGCAATAATTCTAGGGGGTTTGATGTTTTTTAATGTGTTGAATAATTTTTCTTTTGTTCCTGTTTCAAAAAATTAATTATTTACTATATCTTTTTCAGTTTGAATATATTTGGCCTCTTATTTATTTTGTTTTATTTAATCAAGTTGATTTTTTCTGTCAGATTTGGTTTATTCTTTTTTATTGATTTTTTTGGTGACTCCTGTGGATTATGTAGTCTGGAATAATATTAAAAAAATTTAGAATAAGATTATAATTTTATTTTTTCATTAATATTTTTCTATAATTTTGCAGAATTATCAGCTATACTAGTAGAAATTTTTAATAAAAAAACTATTTTAAGTATAATCAACAATTTTAAATTAAAATTTACTTCTATTTTTCCAGGATTTTTGTGTTTGTTTTTATTTGAGGTTCCTTTGAATTTTTTATTTTTTTGTTTATAATTTCCCGATACGTGTTTTTATGCCATAGTTATAAAAATTTATATTTTTTTGTTTTTATCTTATTATTATTTTATTATATGTATTTTTTTTTTATTTTTGTAATTTTAATTAAATAAATATAGAAATTCTATGTGATTCCTAATTTTATTATAAATGAAAATATTGAATTACACCAAATAATATTTTTGGCTTTTTTAATCAAATTTATAAATTTGTTGTAAGATTAATGATTGGTAAGAATTAGTGAGTTAAACAAATAATAAAAAGTTTATAATTTTTACTATAAATTGTAGTTGAATAAAATATAAGAAAATTTATATAACATATGAAATATTTAATTATTGTTAAATCTTATTTATTTTTTCTTTATTATATTATTCATTTTCCTAAATTTTCCAATTTTGCTATTTCATTTATACCATCTATATCTATTATAATATTCCATGGATAGGGTCTATTTTATTTTTCTATAATATAGAAAAATTAAAATATTTAATTATAAATTTATAAATATATTGTATTAAAAATAAATGCCTATTTAATATTTATATTACATTTAACTTATTTTAAATTTAATGATTTGACGAAATCTATAGCTTTAAACTGCAATTCTTCTTAGCTATAATACTGATTCCACTCAGAAATATTCTACATTTTTTTTTTATGATTTACATCTTTTAATACAAGCTTATAATTATTATAAATTTTGTTGTAAGGATAAATAATTCCTTTGCTAGGTTCTTTAAAAATAATTAAATTTATATAAATTTAATATTAATAAATAAAATTAATAATTATCATAGATATATATTGTAAATGGTAAAATTATTTATATAATAATAATTTAAAATATATATTAAAAAAAAAAATATTTACAAGTATTTATTATTAAAGGCCTGGACTGTATTTTTTCCTCTTATTCTTTTGTATTTTATAATGTTTATTTACTGAATTAGAGTGTTTTTTATTTTAATTCATCATTTCTTTATTATTGTATTAATTTTTCTTCTTTTAATTTTTCAGCTAAAATTTACTGCATTTCATTAACTAGTTTTTCTTTTTTTTTTTCTTTTTTTTATAATAGCAAATCTTTTAAAATTTATTTTTCTAAATTAGACTCTCTTTCCTTCCATTTTTATTATAATAAACTTTCTTATTTTAAAGTACTTTAGGGTAAAATTTATGGTTGATTTCTAGTAGATTCTCTAGCTTTTTGTATCTTATCTCTAATAGTTTATTTATTAAAATATTTTAAATATATAAATATTTGTATAAATTAAAAAATAGATGTATTAATTTAAATATATTAATTTGGTTTTATTATTATTTAAAAATTAATTTTAATATACTCTGGTTTTTCTTTCGTTTTTTTCATAAGTTAATTTTCAAGGTCTAAATATTCTCTTTTTTGAACCTTTCTAGTTTCAGTAAAATTAAAAGGTTAAGGCTAACAATTAGGTCTGGAAAGTTTTTTAGAGTCCAATTTATTTTGAAAATTTTCGTGTAAAAATTCGAAATCTGGGATTTCTTTTGCTGGTTTGGGTTTAAATGAAAATTATTTTGACATTTCCTCTAATTTTTTTTCATTTTCTTTCATAAAATTTTATTAGTTTCCCATTGTTCTTTGCATGATAATTGCTCTGCTTGCTTTCCTTTCTTCTCTGTTAAATAAATAATATTATAAAAATTGTATTTATTATTTAATAAAATTTATACATATATATTAATTTTTTAAATAAAAATTTTAAGATAAACTAATTATTATTATTTTAATTATGTTTATACCTTTTTTAGATTTCTTACTCTTTAAGTCTTTGATAATAGTCAGCTGCGCTGGTCCAGGCAATTTTATTAGCTTTAAATTTAGTTTTCATGATATCTTATATAAATTATTCTTATTTTTCAAAATTTTCTTGTTTTCTTCTTTTTAAAGGATTTGGGTCTTTATTATAAAAAGAAAAAGGTTTTTCATTAGCCAAAGTTAAAGCGACAGATTCTTATTTAATTTATGTTCTTCTATTTTCCTGTTGAAATTGCATTTTTTACCACAATTCTCGGTCGGACACTTAGGGTGGAATTGGTTTTGGGGTGAATTTTGTTTTGAATTGTTATAAATATTTTTCTTCTCTTTCTTTTTCTTCTTGTTCTCTTTTTTTTTTATTTTCGGCGTAAAGTTTTGCGAAATAATCTGCGCCTTAATAAACTTCTGGGACTGTTACCTTTATAGGATATTCGTCTATTTTTTGACTGTCTTTAACTAATTCTATTTTTAAAATTAAAATTTTGATAAATAAATTTTTTTATAGGTTTTGTAAAATGCTTTAGTATTTTAATTTGTGCGATATTTATTTAAAAAATAAATATATTTGATTTAATTAGATAAATTAATTACTTCCTTAACTTTTGGATCTTAATTATTTTGTTAAATTTAGTGTTTTGTTGAAATTTTATGTATTTTAAAACTTGTTTAAACAATTATTTGCTGGCTCAGGGTCACTTTCATACCCATCTTCCTAATCACTATTATTTTCCATTTCTTTATCTTCTTGTTTCTATTAAATTAAAATATATGTAATTTTAAGTCATCTATAAGATTTTTATATTTTTAATAAAAATATTTTATAAAATGTGATTCTCTACTTAAATAAGTTAGACGGCTTTTAATTCTTCAGTCAAATTTTAATATTACTCATCTGTGAGTCTATTTACATTTTTTTTTATATACAAAAACTCAACAAACTCTTTAAAAGTTATATAATATATATGGCTTGTTTTAGTTTACTAAAGCCTTTCTCTGATTTCTGCTGAATCTTTAATACCATACAGTTTTTTGAAATCTTCATCTTATGATAAAAAATATATAAGGTCTTCTTTTGCAATTTACCTGTCTTTATTTACCTTTTATATAAAAAACAATATTAAACTTAATTTAAAATTAAAATAAAAAATATGGCTTACATTTATTTTTTATTTAATAAGTTTATGTATATATAATATATTTTTTTTTGTATTTATTTTAATTTTTACTTTAACACCTTTTTTATAAAAGTCACAAGTTAAAAGGTAGTCCCCTGGGTGCATAAGCTCAAAATAGGTTTATAAATAAATAATTTCTGCTTAAAATTTATCTGATGATTCTGCTGGAGGGTTTCTTTTTTTTTGTTCGTAAAAAAAAGTTTTTTCAGCGAAATTTTAGTTGCAAAATTTTTAAACTGTGCCTGGATTCGGCGATTAAAATTCTACTAGGTCAAAATCCTTTTTTCTTAATTTAGGTTGGGCTTTTTCCTGCTCCTGTTTTATTTGTTTTATTTTTTTATATTTTTTCAGTTTTCTTATTAGCTCTTCTCTGTCATTTTCAGTGGCTTTTTAGGGAGCTTTTGCAAATTTAGGTTTTTTTTTAGTCCCCCCTTGTATTTTAAATTTATTTTAATATTTAAATTTTTCTTGTAAATAAAAAAACAATAACAATTATTTTTAAAAATTTTGATTTTAATATTATATTAATAAAATATACAGGGTATGTTATCATCTATGTATGGGTTTAGAACATATTTACTTTAAGTTAAATGATTAACGTTTGACATAAATCTTTTAACTAAAACTGCTTCATATGGGTCCATTCTAACAACTTATCTTCTTTTTTAAAATTCTTCATCTTTCATATAAGTCATTTGCATGGCTTAAATTTTCTTTTTTTTATTATCTAACTTTAATAAAAAAATGAAAAAATTAGACAATTATTAATAAGTTATTTATTTTAAGTTTTTTAATCATTAAAATAAAAAAAATGATAAAGAATTTTTACTTCTTCTTTTTTTGCTTCTTTTCTTTCTTATAAATAGCCCTGTATTTTATCTAATATATCAAGGGCCATTTCCGCTTATTCAGGTTCCAAAACCATTTAAATTTTTCCGTCCATTATTGTGTATCCTTTATCTTTTATAATTTATTCTTTTTTTTCTTTAGGATTACTACTTAAAAATTAATTTTACTGGTTTTTTTTGCCATAATTTTTATTTTTATGGTGTGAAAAATTAAGGCTGTTCTCTTTTTCTGAAATCGCTTATGTTTCTCGTAACTTAAAAAGTAAAAAAAAATATTTAAAAAAAATAATTCTATATAAGTAAAATGTATATATATGTTTTTTTATATAACAATATAAATATATATTTGTATAAAAAAAGGAATTATATATTTATATTTTACACTTTTTCTGTTTTAAATTCGGTCTAAAGTTTAGTTAAATTTTTCAAATGCCTCATTTTTTATTGAATTTCTATAAGTATTATTGAACTGTGATTGTTAAAATTGTTATTATTATTAGTTTTAATATTGCTATTATTATTATTGATATTATTTTCTTTCTAGAGCTTAATTTTCCATATTTGTAAATAAATTTATTATTTCAGAATCTTGCATATATTAATCTGTTTATTTTTTCTCATAAGGCTTATCTAAGCACTGTGAAGGAATTGAGAATTTTTTCATTTGTATATTAAAATTAAATATGTTATATAAATTGGATTTAATTGAATTGGTTGTATTTAATTTCTTTTTTTCGTTATTTTTTTATTTTATTTATAATAGTATTGATCAATTTGTGAAATAATTAAATTTAAAGAATATTATAAAATAAAAATTTATTTTATTGTAGTTAAGATTTTTTTTTTTAAAGGTAAATTTGGAATAATAAATAAAATATTCTATCATATTTTATATAATATTGAATTATTAATTATAAAATATATATGCTATATTAATTAATATAATTTTATTAAAATATTTTAATTGTTAAATAATATTAGGGTCTATAAATAAGGATTAACTTATGAAATTTAAAATAAATTTTATTCATAAAACCTGTATATTTTCTATTTCAGGGGCAATATATATAGAGTCTCTAGTTGCTGATATATATGCAGTACCAAATCTGTCTGGTATAGTATAATTATTTTCCTGATATTATTTATTACTTACACAAAATTTCTCAATTCCTTATAAGCCTCCTAATAAACTCGCTCCAATCCAATTTAATAAATTATTAGGATAAACAATATTTGTGAATTTTATGTGGTCCCTTATGTATTTAATTCTGGCGAATTCTATTTAATAATGAAAATTAATATTAAAATTTATAAGTATAAATAATGATATATTAATTTGTAAAATTTAAATAATAAATAATAAATTACCTTTATTGTTATCTAAAAAATAAATAATTTCTTCTCTAAATCTTGATATAAATCCTTTGATTTAAGTGACTCCTCCTGAAAAAATTACGTTTTAAACTTGTTTTTTGACTGTTAAAGGATCTAATTTTTTTAAGGCAGATAAAAATGAGTAAGCTATATTAGTCTCTTCATTTTCAACATTTCCGAAAAGAATTTCCCCTGCAAAAACTGTATCGTAATAAGATATAGGTATTTTTTAGTTGATATTCTTATTTATGACAAAATTTAGTTGCTATTCTTAAATATTATTAAAATAATTTATTATTTTTTTTAGGTATATAAATGCTATAATTAATTTTATTTGATTTTATTTATAATAAAATCAAAAATATTAAAAAAATTACATTTCATTTTTTATATATTTTCTTCAGAAGAGAAAAATTCTGCTTTTTATTTTCTGCTTAGAATTTTACAATACCTAAATTTCAAATCTTCTAAAGTGTTAAAATTTATGTATTTATTTAAATATTGATATTGTTGCATTTTTTCGTATTTTTTTTTTATTCCTTATTCATTAAAATCAGTAATTTGCATAAATTTTTTAATCAATTCCTTTTTAATTGTGTAATTCATCAAATATCCACCGCAATTTTCAAATGTAAATGCATTCATTTGAGGATAACCTTCATAAACACTTGTAATTTAAGTATCATAATAATTTGACTCAATGACTATGCCTGTTTATTATTCAGTTAAATATAATGGTAAAGAATTAGAAAGAAAGTAAAATACTTTTCCAACCTTTTTATAAAAAATTAAGGAAATTTAATAAATAAATAAATTATTTATTTTTTTATATTAAATTCAAAAGAGTAATTTAAATGTTAAATATGATAAAAAAAATAATATTTATTTGACTTAATATAATGCATAATAAAATTGATATATAATATTTTTATTGAATATTACCTCAAATTAAGTATATAATATATCTGCTAAGATTTCGATAAAGGGTCTAGGCATCATAAAATTTTCACATATATATATATTTTTTTAATTTGGTTTGATTTATAGTTCATAATAAAAAATATTGGTAAGAAATTCTTAGAGAGGCAGTCTAAGTGTGTGTAAAAATTATTTGTATTTTTATTGGTTTTCATTTTGTTTTTCTGATTAACTTGAGTTTTATTTTTCCAAACTGTCATCCCTTTGTTAAATATTTTCTTAATTTTAATCTTAATCTTATAATTTATTTTTTTCTTAATCATTTAAACTTTCGTCTTCATTTTTATTTTTTTCTTATTATTCGCTAGTTTCTTCTTATTCTGGTTACTTTAAATTTTATTATTTTTTCAATTGTTTTGCCATATAATTTTCATCGATTAAAGAATCCATTAAATTTTAGGGCTTTTCAAAAATGTCGATTTCTTTTAGTTTTTTGAAAAGATTATTTGGGGTTTTTAATATCATTTAGGGTTAGTTTTTTCCTAATTACCCTATTTTTGTATAGGCAATTCCAATATCAAATATAAAACCTGACATTTCAGGGTTGTAGCCAAATGTATTCATTAATCTTAGGAAATTGTATATTGAAAATTGTTAAACTTTAGATATTTTTTATTATTAGTCTTATATATTTTTTATAAATTTATAATATAATGTTTATATTTTAATTATTTTTAAAATTGTTAGAATAATTGAAATTAATTTTATAATTAAATACTATTACCAAATATTCATTTTAATAAGATATTATTTAAGATAGAAATTTTATATAAGTAATCGCAACAATTATTATATAAGTGTATTATATCAAGTTATTAATATATATATATTATAATTATCATTGAAAATAAAGTATATGTACTATTATAAATTAGTAATACCATAATTGGCATAATTAAACTTATATTAGATATTTTATATTATTAATTTTTTCATATATTTAATTAAGGATTTGGGCCAAAATTTTTATAATAATTATTTAATTTAAATTCCTCTTTTTCAATGTTCTTGATAAATTAATCATCATCCAATTTATATTTTTCCATTGTTTTTAATAGTTACACTTCAGTTACAGATTATGTACAATTTCTTATGAATATTATACAGTCTTCTAATTTTTTGCTTTATAAATTATTTTAAATAATATATTAATATTTAATATGGTATAAATATATATTTAATCATAATATTGTTAATTTTCTTACATTTAAAGAATTTATTTTCTAAAAATATGCATAATAGACAGGGAAACTCTAAAAAACACCTAATCACCATAAACAATAAATTAATCCCATACTTTCTAAAGCAGTTAAAAATTAAAACATCTACAAAATAATGTATAAGCCCATTCAACTAAGAAACTCATTTTAGGGTATTATAAATTTTAAAAATGTTCATATAAATCATTTAAATGAGAAAATAATTAATTATTGAAATGATTAAAATAAGCATCTATCTAAATAATAAAACCAAATTTAGAAATTATAAATTTTTATTAATTTTTTGTTAAATTTTATTTAAATTATTTACTTTAATTCTCTGAAATGTTAATAAACTGTATAAAAAATTGGATTTAACTAGAAAATTGGCTAAAGTTTCAATTGTTTCATATTTATCCATTTTAATTAAAAACATAAATACAAAATAAGTTAAACCTTAAACATAACCTATTTCTGGCCTTATTAACTATTTAACAAAAAATATTAAGAAATTGAATAATATATAATTTTCCTATATTTAATGAAAATTAAAATATTTTACTATAAAAATGTGTAAAATTTCTTCTAAATCTTCATGAAACTATTTTTTTTATTCTCCCATATTATTTATCATTTAATAGGTTCTAACTATATCGGCTTATATTAATTTTTTTTATTTTGATGCAATTAAAGGATTATTTTTTATATTTTATACTAATTTATCATAATATAGCTTGTTTATTTTTAAGGAATTGCCTATTAGCTAAAAAATTTAAAAAAGATTTAAAATAAATTTATAAAAAAATAATATTAAATACATAAAAAATAAATTAATTTTTTTATTTAAATACCTGCTTCCAAATTTGGGCTCTGTAAGTACCGCACATCATATTCTTATTAATTAAGCAAGCAGATTTTTTTAAGATTTTTTTTCTATTTTCTATTGGATTTTCAAATAAATGCAATACTTCTTCCTCCCATTTTTATTAAAATTGATTGTCCTTTTAACTTAAATGATCAAATTCCTTATAAAATAAAATTCTATTATAAACTATTAAATTAATAATAATTAATTATAATTATAAAAAAAATTATTATAAACTATATAAAAGTCACTTCTTGTTTTTTTTATTAATATAATATTGTAAATGGTATAAAAATTTACCAATTTATATCTGCTACAAGGAAGCAACTATAAAACTATTTTAATTATATCTTTTTTCGCCAAAATAAGTTATTTGTTTTTTATTTATTTAAATACGTCAAAAATTTGTAAATTTTCTTAAATTAAGTGTTCATATTAAAGTTAGTCAATTTAAAGAAGTTCTATAAGTTACTTTTATAAATTAAAATCATATTATTTATATATTTTTGAATTATATAAATATAAATTTATTTATTTATTTATACATTATCATTCGTATTCTCTTATTGTTCAAGTTTTAAACTAAATGACTTATTAAATGTCAGTTAATCCAATTAATTATCAGAATTAATTCTTTTTATTGGACTATCATAAATATCACTATTACTTAAATTTTCAGATTTTAAGTTTATTTCTTGTATAGTTTATTATAGAATTTATTATTGGAGAGCCGAAATATCCTATTTTTATTCCTTTTTATATATAATATTTAAATCTTTATTTATAATAAAAAATTTGTAAATATCTATAGGGATTAAATTTTAAGTTAAAAAAAATAAAAATTATCTATTAATTTTAGAATAAAATAGAAATGAAATTAAAAATTTATTAATTTTAATATTTTTAATAATTAAACTTATTATATTTTTTTTAGCATAATTTACTGTATTTATTTTTAATAAAGTATCATTTTCCTTTTAAAGATCTTTAATTTATTTTTCTAGTTTATTTTCATTATTCTAATAATTTTCAACTTATTATTTATATTCCTAACTTAGCAGTTAATTTTCTTATTGAAGCTTAAGAAAAAAAAAATTTTTTTAGTATTTTTTAATTAAAAGCATAACTAAACTTTATATGATATAATTTGTGTAACTAATATTTTTATATGTTTTTATATTTAGTTACTTGGGAAATTTCTTATATTAATTTTTAATTTTATGTATTTATCTCTTTTAGATTTTATTTCAATCTTTTTTCCATTTCTTTTGAAATTTATAATAATTATCTTTAATCCTCTAAAGAAATCAGACAATCATCTAGTTTATCTTGTAATATATCAATTTAATTTTGCTACAAATTTGTATAATTATCACTATTTGTTGACATTAATTTAATATATTATATTTTATTTTGTTTTTGATTATTTTTTTAATAATTATGGAAAATATAAAAATAAAAATAATTTTTGAAGTAAATTTGAGAATTAAATCTGATATTCAATTTTAGTTATATTTTATAATATTATATAATTAATTAGTGGTAATTTCGCGTAATAGTGGAGTTAACTATCTAAATGAAAAAACTATTAGTAGATATAATATTAAAAAGTTTAGAATAAATTAATGAATCTAAATTTATTACAAATTAAATATCCAGATTTAATAATATATATATAAATATTTGTATATTACATTATTAATTTTTATGTAAACTTACACAGTAAATTATAAAAATTTTTTAAAATCAAGTGAATTAGATATCATATTTTAATTTTCAATTATATGTTTTGAAATCACTAGAATCTTTTAGATTATCATAAATTTAGTGTTAATTACCTCTATTCTTTTAAAACTAAATTTAATTATTTTTTTCCTAATTTTCATCAATTTCGTTATTTTTGTTAGCTTCATTTAAAATTAATTAACAATTTTAAGGTTTTTTTTATTTGGAATCAATAGTATTATTGTCTTTTTATTAAAAATTTGACTATTTATCTATAGATTTGTTGCCGCTATTATTACATTCTTATACAGTTTAAGGGTTAAGAGAAAGCTTGACCTTTTAATTATTTTTTATAACTGGATTAATGTTTTTTAAGCCACAATTTACACCTAATAAATTATTGAAGCTTTAGGTTTTTAAATTACTTTTTTTAATTAAATTTCTATTCGAAAATTAGAGCTAATTATTAGTATTAAGGGAAACTGTTATGGGACTAATTTTTTCACCAATTTAAGTATTATTTTATGAAAATTTTTAAGATTATAAATTATTATGGTTTAAGTTATTGCTCATTACATTAAATGAGTTAATTATTTGTTAATCAGGTTTTGAAGTGGCGGAAATTTCATCATAATTTTCATTTTCTTCCTAATTAAAATTACCTGTTTTACAAATCTGTTTATTATTTGAAATATTATTATGTGGCATATAAACGTTGTAATTTTTGGGTAGTTCAAAGTTAATATAGTCCCAATCGTCTATTTATTTTTCTTTTTACAGTTAATTTTTAACTTATTATTCTTCTTTTTTAATTAGGCTATTCATGGTTTATATATTGGAAAGGTTATAGTTATTTATATTAGAGCTTTAATTGTAATTATTTTATTAATTGTATGGTAAAATATGATTATAACCTTGGACATTATTATTATTAGTTGTATTATTTTAATTAAAAGTTTAAGTTACTAATTTAGGATGTTTATATGAATTTTTTAATTAATTGAAATTAATTGCTCTATAACTTGAATTGTTTATGTTTTACGATTAAGAATTATGCCTCTTTGAAGGTGTTAATTCATTTGTATTTTATATTTTAGAAGTTGATTATTACTCATATAAATTTGGGGAGCTATTATCTAGGTTTTGATTTTAATGATGTAAAAATGTATAAATTTGATTATTATTATACGATAAATTAGGCATATTTATATTATTTGGTATATCGTTTTGAGAATTATTAATATTGTTGCTTGCTATATCCATATAATTAGTTAAATTTTAAATAGGTTATTGTTTTTTAAATTAACTATCTACTGTCAGTTATATTTTTTTTTACTCCGAAGATTTTATTGTTTATTATAATTTTCTATCATTAGATTCTTAATCTTATTCCCTTTTTAAAATTATATAATTATTAAAAATATTTATATCTAAATCAGTGGTTTAAAAATTTGTTAAAAATTAATTTTATATATATATAATAATTTTACAAATTGCTGATGTTGCTTTTAGGATTATGATCCATTAGTTAAATTGAGTTTTTTTAATTTTCAATATTAGGTTTTATTGTATTAGAATCGATACTCGGCTTTCTTAACATTTTATAAGAATTTTCTAAATTTGGATAAGTATAATCAGGAGATTTTGAAAAAACTGATTCATTTTCTGATTATATTTCTCTTAGCCGTAAATTATGTATTGAGCTGCTAGAATCGTGTTTAAAATACCCGTTCTGTATATTAAAATTTAAGTCCACTTTACTTTTTCTTTAATTTCTTTAAATTTTTCTTTATAATTTTTTTATGTCAGACTCAATTTTTCCTTGATTTAAACTAATTCTTGGAAAATTTTTGGTTTATATATTAAAATTGTTTTGATTTATATTTTTAGAACTTATCTCTTTAAAAATATTAGACAAACTTTAATTTGCGCCTAATGCAGCCGATATGTGACTTCCATGTCGTATGATTGAATTTAAATTTTAGAGAGAATCTCTTCTTACTGAACTTCTTCTTCTTTCATGCACTCTTTATAAAAGTTATATAAATTTAAAGGATTTTTATTTAAGTATATTTTAGCATAATTTTAAACTTTTATTTTTTTTACTATATTATATTTTATTAGTTTAATTTAATATAATTATGTGTTGTATATTACTTTTATTGTAAAATAAATATGATTTACGGCAAAATTAAAGACTAATGTATAATAGTAAGTAGGTTTGGAAGAAAAATATTTTTAATAAAAATCATTTTATTATAATTTTTCTCGAATAAATATAAAAAATATCATTTGTCTGCAAAATAAAAAACAATTAGCAGCTACTTTAATTAAATATTAATATATAAAAATATTAGAATTTGCTAATTTTTTTTGATTCTAGATTATTAAAAAATAAATTTACTAATTTTAGATAGAAGTAGATTTTAAGAGTGCTGAACTTGGAAGATTGTTATAACTATTTAAGTTTTATTATTTTTCCTTTTCTAATTACAGCTATTTTTAATAAGATTATAATAATTAAGCTTCTTTTTCGATTAATTCAAACTATTTTTATTTTTACATATATTCTATATTCTACTATTCATAAAAAGATCTAATGAAAATTATTAAGCTTAATATCATAATTTTAAAAATAATAACAACTATTATTATTAAATTGTTTACTAATAAATTTATATTTTTTCCACTAATTCTTTGTCTTCATTTTCAGGGTCTAAAATATCTTATTATACTTCAAAAAACTCTTACAGTGAATCCAAAGGGCTAGAATTTTTGTAAGGAAAACGCTCATAAATACCCCTTAATTAAGTATTTAAATTTCTATAATCATATATTAATTATTTTTTATCTGCATAATAATGACAATAAGTGCAATTTTAGAATAAATGATTTTAATCATGACATATAAAACATTCAGATTTAACTAGATTATTTTCCAAATTATATTATAAATAATAATCTCGTATCATACAAAATTTTTCGTAATCTTGGTCATTTTATTTTACTATTGCTAAAAATTATTGGCGGTCTATTTTTAATATTGTGCACGAAGTTTGACTTAAAACCTGATATTAATATTCTTAACTTTTTTAGCCTGTAAAAAATTAATAGAGACCTAAAATTGAGTTTTTTTTTAAATCTGATACTTGTATATTTTTAGTTTCTTGCGATTTTTAAACAGATATTTTTGCAGTTCCTTTAAGTAAAATAAATAAATCTTCATTTTGGTTTTTTTGCGAAATTATAACTTCATCTTAACTGTATTATTCTTCTATAATTATTTATTTTAATTGCTCTCTACACTCTGAAGTGTATTCCTTAAGTAGAAAATTGAATTTTTCTATATTTTCTTTGTTTACTTCTTTCATAATTTCTAAATTAAAAAAAAAATAAAACCAATTTTTATAAATTGATAACTTAAATGCTATATAAAAGTTAGATTATTAACCTTCTTGTAAAGATTTCGAAAGTTTATTAATAATCTATGTTTATTCTTCATCATTTTTGTTACTTTCTTCTATGTAAATAAAATCAAGATACAGGGTAATCCTTTCTCTTAATTTACTAGGAATTTGTTTTTTTTTAAAAAATCTATTTAGTGCCCTTCTTTCTTAGTTGTAAATTTTCTTACGTTTATTTGTTTCGTTAATTATAGATCCAATTGTATTTAAAGCGTATCCAAAAACTCCTGTCATGAATAAAATAGTTACAACCGCAAAAACAGTATCTACATTATTTTATGGTAAATATAGTCTATTTAAATATAGAAATTAATTTTTTAAAGCTAAATTTAGTTAATTTTGTATTAATTTATTAAAATCATTAAAAATAAAAATTAAAATAATTTTATTACAAAATTGTAACCATTGTAGATACCGACCAATAAATAGAATGGAAATATTTTGTATACCAAGGCGAATTTTCAAAACCCATAATATTTATCCATGTATTATCTACATCAAAGTAATTAATTTCTATAACAGCGACTGAATGGTATATAAGTCCCACAATCTATTTTTATATAAAATTAAAATACTTTTTGTTTTTTTTATTTACTAATAATTAGTTCATTACATTAAAAACCCAAATAAAAGTTACTGACAAAATTAAATTTATTTATAAAAATATACTGTCTTTAATTTAAAGAATTTTATTATTTTAATAAATATTATATTTACAAAAATACTTAATTTTATGATTAAATTTTGCAATTATATTATTTGAAATTAATTTTTTTTTTAGAATTATTTTTTGTTTTTATAAATGTAATATTTATAAATATAATATTTAAAACATTACATGCGCTAAAAGTAAAACTCTGACACACAAAATTAATAATGGAAACCATTAAGCTATGCTTTCATTTTCTGTACAAAATCTTTCTATTCTTTTAAAAGTAGCCATTAAACTCACAATTTTTAAAAATATGAACAATTCTAAAATATAACCAAAAACAACTAGAGTATAATCTGAATGTTCATTAATTGTTATTGTAATAAACTAAGATATCTAAACTGTATAAATTTATTTGTATATTTATTATAAAAATATATATATAAATAATTTATTTTTACCTAATATATCAGTTATAAACGACTATTTCATATAGTATAAAGCTATTTTTTTTTTATCTGTTTAAATATTTCCTTTTTCATAGTATCCGGTGCTGTAATTTTTTAATATTTTTATTTAAATATATTATTTGAGTAGTAAAATTTTTTAAAATAAAAATTACTTAAAATTAGTAATTATATCTGCTACAAAGCTTAAATTTATGAGTATTAATGTATAAGAGTTTATAAGGTTTACTGAATCTCTGATGGCGAACATAAAGAAAGCAATTTTTATAGATGTAATAAACATTCTGTATAAAATAAGTAGACTTTGCCAACAGTCAACTAATACCTTTAATTTTTAATTAGGATAAATAACGGGAATAGATTTCCAAATTTTTAAAAAATATTTTAAGGGATTTTGATATTAATTTTTGGACTTTATATGAAAAATTGAGTTTATTCTTTTGAAGGCACTTTGATTGTTAAGGTTACTTATATTATTACTATTGGAATCATTGGTTTTGTATTTATAAATGTTTTTGTTTTTAAAGTATTCTTATTTTTTCGAATTATAATTTTTAAAGTAATCAAAATCGAAAATTATGTCATTTATTGCTTTGAATACTTCTTATTTTGATTGTTAAATTTGTTTTATAGCCAACTGTTATTGAGATAGTCTTTTTATGAATCTTTATACTAAAATAATTATGAAAATGAATTGGGTAAAACCCCAGGTTGTTTTCTGTAATTAACTTTTTGTGGTCTAAATTTTGCTGTTTTGTCTTTATACGTATTCTTTTAGAAGAACATCTATTTAATTTGTTTGTAAAATTTTAGACTTTCTTTTTGCAAATTTATCTTTTTTTGACCTTAAACTCTTTTAATCTTTAAAAATATAATTGAAGTAGTAAATTTTATTTTATTTTATAATCAGTTAGTATATATAAAATAAATTAAATTTAATATTAATTAGAATAAAAATTTATTTGATTGTTTAAAAATAATTCTAACCTTTTATTATAGATTCGAAATGGTATAAATTAAATCGAAGAATAATATAGTAAATTTTTTATTAATATAATTAGTATATACTTTACCATTAAATCTTGTTGAATTTAAATTTTGCATACATTTTTTTTGTTCAAAAAAATCATTTTCACCAACTGATAAATCACATTCATCAAGTTTATAAATTGTCTATGCTAAATCTTAATGATCATTGTCGTTAAAAAGTCCTCTTCCGATATTTTCATTAAAATTTAACTTATAATCGAATATTTCTGACTAATTTTAACTAATAAATGAATTCCTACTGAAATTTTAACTTTGTTCTATTTGTGAATTTAGGTTTGAAATATATGAATTTTATTTTTTCATTTTTTATTTTTATGTATATATGAAGTTTTTGTTTTATTTTATATAATCAATAATTAATCTAAAATATTAATTTTATAATAAATTTGTTATTATAGAGAATATTATTAATTTTCCAACAATTTTAATATTTTAAGAATAATAAATTATTGATGGGAAAAAAATCTATAAAAAAGGTAAATATATTATCATGCGATTTAAAGATTTTTTATATTTTTTGTAAGATTAAAATAAAATTTAAATAATTAAATAAAATACTTATTTAAGTAAAGTGATAATATTCTGTTATATTGTTAAAAAGTTTAACTTTATAATTTTATTCATTCATAAAATTTTTCTACATCAATATATTGTTAAAAATTTTAAGTTTAATTATTTTACTACTATCCGTAAGGTGTCACATCTATTCTTTTGTCTTAAAAATTTCTGTAATTACTGTTGTTAAGGAGTATTTTTGAACCATGCTATAATAAAAATATAATTCATATACAAATTTAAAATTGTATAATCAATTTAAAAATAATTACTTATACTATTTATCAATTTATTATTTTTGATTTTAAAATATGTTAAAAATATAAAAAATAATTTATCATTTTAATATTGAAGATAATTAAATGAAATAAATCAGTAAGCTAAATAAAAATTTTTAATAAATATTAATGTAAATACTAGAATTTATGATAAAAATATTTGGATATTTACAATTACACTGCTTCTTGTAAAAGGACGCTGTGTATAATCTTTATCTGTAAATTTATTTTTAAAAAACGGATTGTCTTTGTCTTAAATATTTTGCCAGCCCACTCCTATTTATATATAATTCTCAAAAAACATATTATATTAAGGAAAATAAACATTAAACTCTTTGAAGCAACAAGTATAAATATAATCGAAATCGTCCATTTTTTTATCATCTAAGGCATTTTTTTATAATTAGCCTATAGATTTCATTCTTTCATATGTACCAAATCTTCCTAGGCTTTTTGTGGAATACATTCTGCTATAATTTCTTTCTGTATTTGAAAAATGTGACTGCGATTGGTAACGGGGGTCGTTAAGATTACTTAAAACTGAACTGTTTCTTGGACGACTCATCTCCTAGGAAGTTCTGAAAATTAAAAAAAAAAATTAAAAAAAAATAATTATAAAATAAATAACTATTTGACAATTTAATTTATATCTTTTAGTAAAAATTTACAAAATATTTAATTTTGATTATTATCTGAAAGATATTTCGCCGTAACTGGATGTATTGGAAGATGATGAGGAAAAAGAAGGATTTTAATTACTATATTATACTCTTTTGGAATTATTTTCTAGCTATTGTTCTGGTTTTTCATATTTTTTACTTGTTTGAGATTAATTTACGTCCTAATCTGCATCCTTAGTGTTTTAAAAAAATTGATATTAATTAACTAATTATTTTTAATATTTAATTTCTTTTTTAAAAGTAAATATTATAATAATAATTTTAATATTTACTTCATCAATATTTTGTTAACTTAAAGCATTTACCAAACTACTTTTTATAACGCTTAAGTTTAAATTTTAATTAGAATTGTATTATTTTCCTAAAATTTTAGAATTTTTTAAAATTGAAATTGGCAATACCAAGTCATGGTCTTGTTATTTACGAATTTTATTGCCTTAAATAAAATTATAAATTTAGAGTTAATATAAATTTGGTATAAGAGATAAAATAAAAAAATAAAAAAAATAATAAAATTGCATTTTTAGTCCTCGAAATTATGAATTACCTCTTTTTTATTCATTCTATTAACCCCTGTTAAAATGTCTTTTTACCTTAGTGTAATCTTATAAACTAGGTGATTTGATTCCTAATTTATCATTTTGTTTAAATGAGTAGTTCCTATTTTTTAAATTAAAATTTTTTAGAAAAAAAAAAAAAAAAATTAAAAATTTTATTACATAGATTTTTTTCTTTAAAAATCAACTGAAGGTTAGGAATATAATGCGTTCATAAATTAATTTTTAAGTTCTTCATCATCAGTTTAATGCATAACACTATTAGTTTATCCTAAATAATACTCTTATAATTAAAAAGCTTAATCAAGTAATTCGATATTTGAATTATCATCTCCGAAAATTTCAAGGGCTGCTACTTAATTATCTTAAAATGAAGCTAAAGTATTGTAGGTTTTTTGAAAATTTCTGATTATAGTTCCCCTTAACTAATATTAAATATATATCAAAATATATATAGATATAGATATGTTAAATTTTGTAATAAAATAATATTTTAATAAATACTAATAATGTTAACATCCATATAATTATTTAATTTTATTAATGATAAAATGTGAAAAATAGGATAAATTTTTTATTTTTTATTCTTATATATTTTATGAATTTTTATATATTTTTTAAAAATATTTTATGAATTTTTATTTATTTCATAAAATATTTCAAGAATTTTTATTTATTTAGTAAATTTAATTGTTTATAAATTACTTGAGAATTTAGTTTATTATATTCATATATAACTTATTTAAGTGGTGGAGAATATTAAACTTGAGGGCACGAAAATTAAATATGATCTTGTTCTAAACAAATTCCACATTTTTATTCTATAAATGGACTGGTATCTAAAAAATTTTATGAATTAAACTTATAAATTAATTTAATTAAATATAAAATATTTTTGTTTTACAAGATTATATAAAATAATCTTTAATCATACAAAACTTTTCATAATTGTTTTGGTTGTCTTTTAAAAGGTTAATAAATTTTTGTCTTTCCAATTTTAATACCATACAGGGAGCTTTGCATTTAACAGTAAAACCTGTTTATTGACCTGAAAAAAAATTATAAACTCCAAATTAATCATTTTCATTAATATCTCTAATAAAAATATTGCCTTTAAAAGTGTTTTGTTTAAAAATAGATGCTTGTCCTTACAAAAAGTAAAAAAAATTTAATTTAAAAAAATTAGAAAAAATATTAATTTATTACCTTTAACTAAAATAAAAAGGGCAGTATGAAATTCTGAATCTTTAAGTATATATTCATCTTGACTAAAATTTTCTTCTATTATAAGTGAGGCCAAATTTTTTTGCACTTCTTGTGAAAAATGCTTTGTAAGAAAATTGAATTTTGCTATATTATTCTTGTTGATTTCAGATAAAATTTCTTTAAATTAATAATAAAATTTTAATTTTATTTTTAATTAAAGGTGGTTACATTACATCCCTCCCACTATAAATCATAAAATCACAAAACTCCATAATTATTTTTTTAATTTTAGAGCATATTTCACAAAAAAAAATGATAATTTTAAAAATAAAATAAATAATAGAAATTTGACCTAATTTATATCAATTATAAAAAATTTTAATGGGGAATATCCATTATCATATTATATTATATATAAAAATATAGATCTAAATAAGGTCTATCTTTTATTATGTTAACAAAATTTTCAAACACATATATAAACTATTTGAAAATTTGGAATTACAAAAATTAATATTTTATGTTTTTTTGAAGCACCAAAAATAAAATTTTTATTATAAAAATATTAAAAAAGATCTAATATATAATTTTTATATAAAATAGTAAAAAAACTGTATTTTTATAAGTAAAAGTATTATTTTTTTGTTATTTACTGTTTAATATTAACAAAATTATTGCCTTTTTAGATTTAAAGACAATTGGGAGAAAATAGAGTATCCACCTTAAATTAAGAAAAAAATTTATATATATAAATTATTTTATTTATTAATAACCTAATTATAAAGATTTCGACAACTATTAAATTATAGAATTTTCTTCTTCTTCATTTTTTAACTGATCTTACTGATATTTGAATTCTAAATATAGAGTTACTTTTTCTCTAAGTTTTGCGCTAATTTACCTTCTTTAAAATAACTTATTTACGACCATTCTTTTTTAATTAATAACTTTTGATTTTTTATTTAAATTATTAATTATATTTCCAATTGTGTTTAAAGCAAAACCGAAAACCCCTGTCAATATAAACAAAGCAGTAATAGCAAAAAGAGTATCAGTTTATGTTTCTGGTAGATATAGCAAAATTGTAACCATTGTAGACACTGACCAATATACTGCTTATCTTTTAAATATTATATTATGATATTATTGTTTTTATATATTAATCAATTTATATTAATTTTAAAACAATATTTATATTATATAAACTTTTATTTTACATATATCTAAATATCCAATCTTTATCTTCTAAACCTTGTGTTTAAATCCAAGTTTAGGTGGCGTCTCCAAATTTAATTTAAAATATTGCAGATCTACAATTAATGAATTTTAATGTTATTAAAATTAAAGATATATTATTTATATTATTTAATATAATAAATTATTTACAAATGATAAAATATTCCGACTGTATGTGCTATAAAAATAACCACAACAATAAGACTTATTAGTGGAAAATATTAAGAAATTGTTTCATTTTCTGTAAAAACTCTTTCTAATCTTTTAAAATTTTGGTTCAGAGTTTTTATTTTTGTGAAAATAAGGCATTCTGATATGTATTAGGTAATTAATAGGGCATTAATACTTGATTAATTAGAATAATAGGCCAAAATTAAAGGTATTTAAGTAATTATATCAATAAAAAATGATCCTTTGAAAATATATTCTTTAGCTATTCTACTTTTATTTATTTCAATCAAGCCATTTCTGTAAAATCCTGTACTATTATTGTTAATAATTGAATCTAGTTATTTAATATAATTCATATATTAAAAAAAAAAAAATTACTTAAAATTAAGAAATATGTGGATAATAGTAGTTATGTGAAAAATTAACATGAAATTATCTGATATGACAGTTTAACTTTCTCTTATTTAAAAGCAAAAAAATCCAAATTTAACTGATGTAAAAAATAATCTTATAACGGTAATTAAAGATTCCCAGCAGTCCCATATTATTTTAAGCCTTTAGTTAGGATAAAAAACTGGAATTTTTTTCCAATAATGAACAAATTTTTTCATTATTTATAAATTAACAAACTTATTTTATTCTTTTTTTTTTTGGATTTCTAAATTTTATTTTTGTTTTTCAGTCAAAAAATATTCTCCGTCATATGAAAGGTCATTTATTGCCATAAGTGCTGTTATGCTTAACGAACGAATAACTTAAATACCTTTTTGTTAATAAAAATTTAATTTTTTATCAATATTTATATTAAATAAAATATTATTATAAATTTATGGTCTTATGAAATAATATTTAAAAAATTTAAATTAATATACCTTTAAATTTTCTTTGAGATGTATGGATAAGTCTTAATACATAAACTAAAATTTAGATAAATCCAACAAAATTCCAGGTTTTAGGTTTATTGATAATTTAAATTTTAGTAAATTTTTTCTCCTATATTCTACTTTTTTATCTAACACTTGTCCTTAAATTCTAAAAATAAATTTTATACGTATAAAAATATTAAGCTTGAAAAATTAAATAAGTTTAAATATATAATTATATATAATAAATTTTATAATTCAATTTTTTAAAAAATTTTAATTTTTTTACATTATTATTGTTTTTTAACAATGATGTTTAACTTAAATCATTTTA
Source organism: Pseudocohnilembus persalinus (assembly GCA_001447515.1). Taxonomy (NCBI): domain Eukaryota; phylum Ciliophora; class Oligohymenophorea; order Philasterida; family Pseudocohnilembidae; genus Pseudocohnilembus; species Pseudocohnilembus persalinus. The sequence continues at coordinate 595,036 of LDAU01000194.1, read as the reverse complement.
GATTTATAGTAAGTTTTAATTTGATGTAAAAGTTGTATTACTATTTATATTGTTATTTATTTGATCTCTTTTAGATTAAGGGTTTAAATTTTGTAAAATTTCGGGCTCAATTTAAAATTTACTGTTGTTTTTTTCATTTGAATTTGAATGTGAATTTTAATTATTTTATTATATTTTTATTTGTACCGGACTATCAGAAACATTTTACAGGTTTATAATTGGATATTTATCAGTATTTTTTAAGCTAATATCTTAATTTATTTTATTATTGCCATTTTAAATTCTTCTAATTTAAGGACTTTTTGGAGAATTTGTATTAAAGGATACATTTTCATTTAAAATACTACTATTTTATTTATTATTATTTCTATAAGCTTAGGTCATATTAAATGAGAATTTTTCTTCAGAAAATTCATTTTTACTTTAATAGTTATTATAATTCAGTTAGAATTAAGAGTTTTATAATATACTATCTGAAATATCCTCTTTTTATTTATATATATATTCATTTTACTCATTAATTATTTTTTTTAATGAGGTTCTTTAATCTTCGCTTTGTATATATGTATCTGATTTTAATAATTTATCATGAAAGTCTATAAGTTAATTGTGATCTTGTTCATTTAATATTTTATGTTTAATGATAGAAAATTAATTTTAATCTGGATTATTATGAATAAAATTTATTTTAGTTTAATTGTTGTTTTTTATCAATTTTTAATTTTCTTTCATAAATGTTTTGCCTATTTTTAAATTTAAATTTTTTAAGTGTATATATAATAAGAATCTTGATTTATATTATTTAATTTAAATTTTTTAATGTTTTTATTTATTACATTTAAATTATTAAATTTTAGAATTTTTAATTTATTTTGTTCTAATTATTAAAATATTAAAAATAAAATTATTGATCAATCAATAAAAGTATACAAATTTATAATCCCATATTATGCCTTGAAATTATAATAAAAAAATATGAGTTATAATTTTAAACTTTAATAAAAAAGTCAGATTTATTGAACACTGCTTGTAATATTGAAAATCAATTAACTTTTATTTTTATTACAAAAAAATTTTCTTATTTTTTAATTTAATTATAATTATAAATATTTTTATTTTAATATATACAAAATTTATAATTTCAACTTAAAAATTATTTAAATTAATATGTTTAATTATAATCATAATATTGATAAATTGAGAAACTGAAAAACTTTTTAGTGGATATAAAATTTAAATTTTTAAATAGGGAATTATTACAATACTAAACAAAAATACAAAATATCTAGAAATATAAATAAAACAACAAGTTTTATGTGAATATTCTAAAAAATTTTAGAATATACAATTAAAATATAATTATTAGATTTAATATTTTCAATTTCAAATTTATTTTATTATAATGTTCAAATTAATTAACTTTAAAAAAAAATATTAAATTTTTAAATTTTTAAAAATTTATGTACTATATTTTAATAAAAGTTTTAAAATAATTGAAAAAATTTATTTCAATTTAGTGCTTATTAAATATCGTTTATAATATCTTAATGATGTTCTATTCCTACACTTATTCTTAAAAGTCCAGGAGTTATTCCTTAATTAAGTTATATTTCTTTAGGAACTTAAACATGAGTCTAATTTTTTAATTTTTAAACATTTTTAATTACAAACAATTATATATATATTTATTATAATAAAAAAATATTTTAGTTTATTATATATAATATTGTATTTATTTTATATTACAGTTGAAGATGGGTGACAAATTAAAGTGTCAGTAGTACCTAGACTGACTGCTCTTATACACAAATTTAGTTTATCCATGAATTTTATACAAGAATCATACCCACCTTTAAGTTCAAAAGATATGATTGCACCAAAATTAGACATTTATTTTTTTGCTATTTAATGATCAGGATGAGATTTGTCACCTAGATACCATACTTTTTATACTTTTTCTTATTTTAATAAAAATTCTGCAATTTTTTTTGCATTTTCGCAGTGTTTTTCCATTCTTATATGTAAGGATTTTAAGCCTTGGTTCAAAAGAAATGCTTCTAAGCCGTTTGAGTTATTTCCGAAAGTTCTTTGATATTTTAAGGCTTTTTTGTTCGTGAATTCCTAATCTTTTCCTATTTTTATTTGTATTTTAATATTAATTTCTGGAAGTGTAGTAAATTTTAAAAGTTAAATAAAAATATTTTAAATTATTCTAACCTATAAGAATTCCGCCTGTTGCAGTTCCCAAACCATTTAAAAACTTTGTTGTAGAATGTACTACAAAATCTGCGCCGAATTTAAATGGTTATTATAAGTAGGGGGTAGCAAATGTGTTATCAACTGAAACTTTAACACCATATTTATGAGCTAAATCTGTAATTTATTATATGTCAAAACATAATGTTAATGGGTTACAAGGAGTTTCGATATGTATTAATTTTATATTTTTTTCTGATTATAGTTTTTCTTCCAAATTTTCCAATTATTTTAAATTTACAAATTCATGTTATACCCCTTTATCTTATAAGGCCATGTTTAAAAGATCTTATGTTCCGCTAAATAAAAGTAAAGTTTATATATTTTTAAAAATTTAGAGTGATAAATATGAATTTATAAAATTAAAAGATTTAAGATTGCTATATAATTTTGGATAAATAAAAAAGCATTTTTTAATAAAAAAATATATTTATTATGCTTTTAATTAAATTATTAACTTATATACCCATAAGCTGGAAAACTTGCCAAAATTTTATCACCTTATGATAAAAATGAGAAAAATAGAGTAGAATGGGCAGCCTGTCCTGAAGCATGAAGTATTGCTTTTACCTTGTAAATTTATTTTTTAAATTTATAATACTTGTTAAAATTATTCAAAAATTTAAAGTTTTGATTTTTGCATAAATATTTATATGTTTTTGTACATGTTTATTGTAATAAATAGTTTAATTTAATAATATAACACTTAATTAAGTTTAAATTATAATAAGTTTACTTATAAAATTTTTTATAATCAAATATTAAAAATTTCATTACGCTTTTTCATATGTAAACAAATATGGTTAAATGTTGAAGGTTAGGACATTTAAATTATAAAGATTTTAAAATAAGAGATATATAATTTAATTTAAAATTAAATATCTATTAGATTATTAAAATATTATATGTGTATGAATATAAATGAAAATTTTTTGAATATTTTAGGATTATTTTATATATAGATTGAAACCAAATAACCAAATTTTAAATATTATTAATAAATAATTTTAGGTAGGTAAAAATAATAATTATGTATTTATTTATAATTTACCTAAATATTTTGGATTCCATGCGTTTCAAGAGCTGCAATTTTTAGTTCAACTTCTTAAGAATTAGGGTTTCCGAATCTTTCATATACAAAGCCTTCTTCTAGACCAGAAAATAATTTTTCTCCTTATTTGGTATTATCGTAATAAAATGTGCTTGAAATAGATATAGGTGTATTATGTGCTCTATTAGAATCGCCTTTAAAACCTGCTCTAAGACATTTAGTTTCAAATTAATGGTTTTTTGAATTGTGTTGTTGCATTGATTATTATATTATTTTTATACTAATTTTTTTTTTAAACTTATTTTTGTTTATACTTATTATATTTTTTTTTATTCATTTATTATTTTTGAAGAATCTTATTCCTTAATTTGGTTGGGTTTTTATGAATTGCTTCTAATATTTTTTAAAAATAATTCTTATTTAAATTATCTTTTATTTGTGATATTAAATTATAGAATAAAAATTAAAATAATAAATTAGAAATATTTAATATTAAATGTAGATATATAAATAGCAAATACATAAACTATTTTTGATTTTTAAATGAAGTTAATTTATGTAATAAGTTTTAAAAATTCATTATATACAAGTAAATTAGTTAATAATTTTTAAAATATTACTTTTAAAAAAATTAACAACTGATAAAAAAAATTACGTCCTAAATCAAATTGACTTTAATTATTTTTATTTTTTTAGCTTAAATTATAAATAACAAGCATTTTTTCCGATATCACTATATATATAATTTTTTTTAATTATGCAATAATTTATCTATAATTAATAAAAAAATATAATATTTTTTCAAAATAAAATCATTCTTTTAAATCGGTATATTGATGAATAAAATCAACCCAATCGGCACTTTTAAAGTTAGGAGCATCAATAACAGGAATTCCGTTGGCCCAGAAATAAGGGGCTCCAGCAATATGGACACCTATTTAAATTTTAAATATAAATGAATGATTAATTTTTTTTTATATCAATATAAATAATTAAATTTTTACAATATTTATTTATAAAAAATTTGAAAATAGTTTATATTAAATTTTTTGCATTAGAGTAATACAATAACTAAATTTAAATTTTTTAGAAAATTCCTGTATTTTTTTATTTTTTTATTATTTTTATTTTTTTACCAAGACTGAATTTGGAAGAGTTCATGGCATCGATTTTGTAGTCTAAATTTTATAAAGCGTTATAGAAATCTTCTTCATCTACATTAACCATTTTTGATGAAACTAATTTAGCCATACCTTTAAAAATTTCATCTTAGGTTAGGTCTTAAGTGGCTGAATTAACTAAACTATCTTGATAATTAAAAATTAAATTTATGTATTCTTTGGCTTCTTTAGGAGAGAAATTGTCTAAAATATATCTAAATCCTACGGCAGTGCTGTAAAAATTTTTATTGATTAAATTAGTTTATTAATTTATTAATTTTTAAATTTGTTAAAAATGTTAGTATATTATTAAATATTTGAATAAATTTTTTTCGCTATTATAAGATATTTATAAATATTTAAAATTTAGAAAAATTATATAATTTTTATTTATTACTAGAAAGCGTTGTAGTGGTAGGGTAAGGGGAATATATGATAAGTAAATTTAACTTGATCTTGGTTTTCGAAATCAATTTTTTTGAAGGCTTAATTTAACTAAAGATTACTATTTTTTGAATCAATGCACTAATTAAAATAAAATTATTATGAAAAAGATTGTTATTATAATTAATATTTTGGTTAAATTTAAGAATTTTCTTATTAAATATAATTGTTTTATATTTTTACTAATAAACTAATTTCGTTAAGATAGATTAAAAATTATTTATTATTTTTTAAAATATCTTATATAGATTTATTATATTTTCTCGAAATATATTTTGATTAAAAATACCATTAAATCGTAGAATGCTTCAATATGGAAAGGAGCATCGGGATTTCCAAGAGTTAAACCATCATATACTTTAGAAATGGGGACATTTTGATCGGGAGTTACTTTAGCATATACAGCTAAAATTAAAACTAAGAAAGCTAATATTTTGATCATTTATTTTTATTTTTTTTTCTTGCTTTTTATTTAGAATATTTATTGTTTTTTAAAAACAGATCTAAAAGTTTTTAATTAATATGAGGAAAAATTCTATTTTTGATAAAGAATTGAATTAAGAATAAAACCAGAGTATTAGCTTTTTCTGGAATTTTTTGAGAATAAATAAATAGAGGAATTTATAAAATAATTGTGAAAAAATTGATTTTATCATATTAAAAAATTTGTTACGCATTTATATATAAGTTTTTTATATTATAAATATAAGATATAAACATTAGAATTATATATATAAATTTATAAAAAAATATCATAATTGTTATATAAAATTTATTACTTTATTTAATTTTGTTACTAAAATAATATATATATTTTTATGAAGGATTTAATTTTAATATTAAATAATAATCCTTAATAATATAAGCATAAATTTCAATTTTAGATTTATTTTAATTTGAATTAATTGTAATATCAGATCTACTCTTATTATAAATTATTTTAATTTATTTTTTGATTTAATAAAAGATTACTTTTCATTTATGATGGTTATTATAGTCCTGATAAGTTAGCATTAAAGCTAGAACAAATCTGACTTTTTTCGTATTCTTTATCATCTTCTTGAATTTTTTATAAATTTTTAAAACTGACACCATATTTTCTAAAATTATTTCTTTAAATTTTAATATCATCTATATAATCCAAGTTAATTTCTGATTCGTTATTATTATTCCCAGAATTAAATTAATAAGATGATTATTCTGAACATTAATCACTACTTGGAGAAATTCTATTTCCAGTTTTTTTTCTATAAGGAGAATAACTAAGACTGTCACTTAAACTTTATTAAGAAGCTGTAAATTATTAACAATTACAAGAAGATGAGGAATTTTTAGAGCAAATTTGGTTATTATTTCTGCAGACACATATTTATTAAAAGGAGCCACTTTAATTATAGCTATAATTATAGCTATAATTTTGGTTATCTGGGTCTATTTTCGACTATATAATAGTATTTTCTAGCAAAGTTTATTTATTAGATTCTCCTTATTCTAGTTTATGTTATTTATACAATTCTTCACCCTAAGATTCGATAAAATAGCAAGCCATTTCATAATTACACACATGTTAAGCGTCTTAGCCGAGTCCATATACTTCTTATGGTATAAAGTCGTTTATTATATTAAACTCTTTTATCCAGAAATACTTATTACTTTTTAGCATACAAAAGATAAGGATATTCGAGAAGTCGTCTAGTTATAACATGATAGTTGTTTGTTCTATTTCTTGAAGCAGTTTTTGGATTTGGCTTTCTTCTTGTTGTAAGTAGTTGGTTGTGTAATATTTGGAGTACTTAAGAATTTTTTAGTTGACTTTTAGCTTAGAAGATTCCAGGGATTCGGGCTGTTCTTTTATGTTGTTTAATTTTTATATATTTTCTATATTTTTTATGTTTTTTATACTTTCTATATTTTCTATATTTTTTATATTTTTTATGTTATTTATGTTATTTATGTTTTTTATGTCGTTTATGTTGGTTACTGTTTTTTCGGACTGGGTTTTGAATTTTAGTTTTTGAACGTTGTTGTTGGGGGATGAGGTTTTTGGATGCGTTTTGGGGCCGATTTGGACGTCGTTTAAACTGTTTCCCCTTTTTATGGGGTTTTGGACTAGGTTTTGGTTTTGTTGTTGGTTGCTACGGTGCGAATTTTAGGTCATTGCTGTTGTTTCTGTTGTTCTTAGTGATGAGTTTAGATATTCTTTGGAAAGTTTGTTTGCGTCGTATCCGGCGATGTTGGTATCTGTTGTGGGTGAGTTTTAGTCTCTATTATTATCATTTTTTTCGTAATTTTCTAAGTTTTCCTAACTTTCTTGATTTTCTTACCTATTTTTATTTTCTATATATTCGTTATTAATTTTGCTTTCAACTTCGGTTTCTAAGCTGCACTAGGGGGCAATTTTTTATATTAAATATAATCTTTCTTTTTTTTCCAGCTATTTATGTTATAAAATTAGCTTTAAAAATTCTATTTTTCTAGTTTATTCATAATCTAGTTCTCTAGTTACAATATTCCTGACGTTTGCAATTAATTCAAATTTTCCCCAAGGATGTTTTATTTAATTTATATCTGTTAAATATCTAATTGTTTTTCTAAAAGGTCTTTTTACATCATTTAAAATTTTTATGTCTAAATCTGATTCTTAGAGTAATTTGTGTTAATTTTGTAATATGTAATATTTTTAATGTTTTGAACTTTTTTTTAAACCAAGGTCTTAAATCAAACTAAATATTTTATTAAATTGGTCATTTATAGTGAATATTAATTAGGAAATGACCCTATTTATTTTAAATTCTAACAAGTCTTAAGGCTAAAAAAATTCTTAAAAATTCTGTCCATAAAAATTTTCGATTAAATCTTAACATAATTTTATTAATATTTAAATATCAGTTACAGCTTTTTCTCTAATTTGTTTATACGAATCCAGCATTTTGCTTGAAAATCCATTTCTAAATTAATTTGGGTCTAATTAAAAAAGGGAACCAAATAAATTGATTAAATTATTTAGTATTAGAAAATTTAAAATTAAAAAGAATTAGATAAAATTTTTTTAATTAAAAGAAGTAATTATAGAAATATATTTAGAATATATTACTATTAGGGATGTAAACTAAATACTAGTCAATAAAAACTTTTTAAAAACATTAAATAAGATCTTTTATCATATTATTTTTTGTTGATTTATCTTTTATTTCTGAATAAAGCTCTTAAAATATTCTCGTTTAGAATGTATGTCTATTTTTATCACTTTGGTTGTATTCTATTTTAAATAGTAAAAAATTAAAAAATATCGGATTTAAAGTAAACATATAAATATTAATTATAAATTCAAATAAAATTTAGTATATCAAATGTAAATTAATAAATATAATAATAATTATTTATTTATAAATAATTGATACCTAAATTAGAAAATTTTTATTGAAATTTAATGATAAACCAAAAAGCTATTGCTTTTATTTAATTAATAAAACAATAATTATAATTGGGTTTAAAAAACAAAAATTTCATATTAAAAGAAATAAAGTAAAATAAAATAAAAGTATATAGAATATTTAGATTTATTTCATAAAATATAAAATAAAAAATATTTAAATTTTTATCAAGAAATTAAATAATTTATAATAAAATTAAAATTTAAATTACATTCCAGGTAAAATTATTTTCTTAAGTAGACAAGTTTATTTGAATAAGGGTAGTATTAAAATTTATTATTATTATACATTTAGCTTAAAATTGGTTATATATATGGTTTCCATTATCCTTGCTGCTAGTAAAAATCCAGTTTTTGCTTGAAAAATTTCTTTAGATTCTATAAAATATTTAAATATGATAAAATTTAATAAGGATACGAAAAAAAAAAATATTTTAGTATTATTTTTGCTAATATTTAATATTTTTTAGTGTTTATTTTGTTTTTACTCTGATATTAAAAATATTTTGTATTTATTTATAATTAGAAGTGAGTAATTTATTTGATCAAAAACGGAGTTAAAAATTTTACTTATATATTTTTTATTTTTTTTTTGCTTTGATAAATTTAGAAATATATATGAAAAATAAATTTAAATTATTTACTCTTTAAATTTCCGCACTGCTTTTATCTGATTACTATGCTGCACTTACTTCTCTGTTAATTTAATTTTTAAACTGCTGTTATTATAGCATAATTTATTGTAATTATTTTTTATCATTATTTTTTTATTTTTAAGATTAAGATTCAGCTTATCCCATTTTATAATGTATAAATAATTTTATTATTTTTTTATGGAAATTAATTTGTTAATATATGGTTTGTGTTTACTATTTATTATAATTTATTATTATTTATTAAGTTTATTCAATTTATAAGTCTAGCTGATTTTAATGATATGTTTAAGATTAGTAATATTCTTAGGTTTTTATTTTGCAAATTATAATTTTTATTTTATTTTGTTTTTTTTGTTTTTTTCTATACGATTTTTATTTAATTACTACGTATAATAATTAATTTTAATAAATTGCATTCATATTGATATTTATAAAGGAATAAATCGAATTAATTTGTTGGAATAACTTTATTTTACACACAATGTGCAAGAAAATAATGAAATTAACTTTTATGAATAAAATCATTAAATTTTATGGTTAAATTATCTTTAATTTAATTATTCTTATATAAATTATCAAACAATGATTTATTTATATATTAAAAAATTAATATTTTTTGATTCCTAAATTCTATTATTAATTCAAATTAATTCATAATATAATATATTTAAAGCAATATTTATATCCCCAATTTAGTTTAATATATATAATAAAATATATAATTTATATCCAATTTTGAGTATATTTCGTACTCCCTAAATATACTTATATTAATTTCAACTGATTATATATTTTTTTTTTAACTTAGACATCGTAAATTAATTAATATAAAAAATTATTATATATATATAATTTATTATAAAAGAAAAGGTAGTAGAACTTATGCTTGAATATAAAAAAAAATATTCTTATTTATATTTTTTTTTATAATTTTTAGTTTTTGTAATAATTTTCCACTTAATAAATGTAAATATTTATTAAATATAAAACCTAAATTATATATAATGGAATTTAAGAGGATAAATATAGTGTTTTTCTTCATTTTTAGTGAAATTAAATTAGAACAGTATTTTTGAATTGAAAGCCCAATAATTATTTTTTCTAAATTATTATAAATCAATAAAAAATAATATATAAAATTAAATTGAACTGGAATTAAAAGATGTATCTTTAAATTAAATATTTATCACTAAAATAAATTAAAATTAGGATTATTTTTGTTTATCAATTTTATATATATATTATTTTTGGAAATTGCGGGCTTTTAAATCAATTTATATAATTAATTATCTGTACCACACAAATAAATTTAATTAATCACATAAAATTACAAAATAATTAAAAAGAACTTTGGATTCTATAATTATATAAAAAATAAAAAAATAAAAAACATTATTAATTAAGTTAAACTCTTATAGTAAATATTTCAATAAGGCATTAATAAAAATAAAATGGATTAATAAGATTAAGTGGAATAATTTAGAGCAATAACAGATTGTAATTTAAGTGACGAAGAAATTTATAAGTATTTAGCATGGGGAAAAGGAAATTTAGAGACATCATTAAATTACTATTTTTAAAAGTAATTATTAAAATTGATTGCTATTTAATTGAATATTTACGAATTTTATTAAAATATATAGTTTTTATTTTTAAATAAATATTTTTTTATTTTAAATAAGTTTTTACTACATTTAAATAAATATATTTATTTATATATATATATCAAAATAATTAGTGACAAAATTTTTTAGAATTTAGAAATTTATCTAAATATTTTAATAAATTAAAGGATTTCAAAAAGTTCCCCTATATAGAATTCATTTAAAAGATAAAGAAATACTAAAAACTCAAATAAAATATTGTAGCCTCAAGTAAAAATAAATTAATAATAGTAAAATATGACTTAAAATTAGAATGATAATAATTAGAAAGAAAATTTAAAAAATGACAATAAATAATATGAAAATTAAAATAATAATGGGGTAAATGCTTTTGAGAAATTAAAATCTGGTTAAGTAAAATAAGCATAATTATAAAAAATTATAAACGAAGCGAGATAAGAATTAAAATAACCTGTAAAATCTGCAGTAGCTGATAAATTAAAGGATGGGAAATATTAAATGCCTGAAAATTTAAAAAAAACATTAAATATGAAATAAAATAATTCAAATTCACCCAATTTGTAAATTAATTAGTATTATATAGATAGGGAAAATCAAGATTTAAATTCTGAATTTTAATAAAATTAGTTTTAAGATTAAATAATTAAGAATGAAAATTTGTCATAATAGGAATTAGATAGTGATATAGAATAAAATTAAATGACAATTTAAGAACATTTACCCAAATATGAGATTTATCAAGATATAAACTAAAATTTATAATAATATTAATATGAATAAGAATAAAACTAAAATTATTAAAAAATGTTAATTGAAGAAATGAAAGATGCTTAAATTTAGTAATAAGAACAAGAAGTTGAGCAAATTTAACTTTAATAAAATTAGTAAATAAATTAAGAGATTAAAATTGAATAATAATTTTAAAATGAGCAAATAGAATAACAAAACTCAGATATACAAAATGTAATTTAGGAAGAAAATTAAAATCTAAATTATAATTTTGATTAAAATTAAATTTCAAATTAATAAAATAATTTGATTTAAAGTATTGAAAATGATTTGGGTAAACCTAGAAATATAAATATTTTGGAAAAAGAATAAAAAATTGAAGAAGAATTAAACCAATAATAAAATAAATTTCCTAAATATTTAGGTGAAGGAACTTTATCGTTTAGTTCTTTAAAAAATATGAAAAATGAAATGAAAGCTGGTAAATAAAAATTTTAAATGAAAATAAAAAAAATAAAAAAATAAGTTCATAAATTAAAAATGGATTATTTTATTTTATATTTATTTATCTTATTATTTTTAATATAGGTGATGAATTATTTTTAAAATGTGATAAAATGACAAGTTTAGAAAAGGGAGGCAAAAAAAAGGGTAAAAAATAAATAGACAATTCTTAAATTCCTAAAAAAATAAGAGTTCTTTGGAATGATCGTGAAATAGGGAGATTAGATAATAAATACGAAAATATTTTGTATTATTTGATATTAAAAAATTACATTTATATTGAGGCAACTTTGGTATGGGCGCCTCCTTTGATTTAAGTTTTTACAAATATGAAAATAAATATAAAAGTTTATTTGTTAAAAGAGGCAATTTCTAATCCAATTACAAAAATAATTGATGATAAGGATTTTTTATCTAGAGAAAGTTAAATTTTAAAGAAATTTGATTTGACAAAAAATTGTTTTAATGAATTGTTTACAAATATTTTAGATTTAAAAGTAAAAGTACCTCCTTTAATAGTTTTGAATAAAAGAAAAAATAATAATAACTAATAAGAAATTTGTTCATCAAATGAAAATTCTGAAAAAAAAAATATTGATTAATAAGGGATAAATAGCAAAGGTAAATATGATTTTAGCGACCCTTTTAAACATAGAGGTGGAAAATAGATGACCTTATAATTTTAAGCTAAAAAAAATAATGTTTAAGACGTAAATTAATTTAAAAATCTTTTTATTATTATAAAATTTAAATAGTAAATATAAATAATAGCAAATTTATTATGATATTAAAAATATATAAAATTAGAAAATGGAAACAGAATAAGCTTAAACATAAACATAAGAATAATAGTAATAATAATAGTTATAGGGTAGTAAAATCGATAATACTAATAAAAATGAGTAAAACAATGAAAATTAAAGTTAGGAAAATGAATCACAAATTAATTTAAAAAGTATATTTAGTTCTGACGCAGTTTTGAAAGATGATTTGAGTTTATCAGAACCTCCTTCACATTTATTTAAAACAAAATTACACGATTATTAAAAACAGGCTTTAAGTAAATAAATATCATTTCTATATTAAAAATATATAAAATTATATTAAAAATACAAAAGTATAAATAAAAATATAATAAATATAAAAAAAATTTAAAAAATAACATTAAAAATATAAAGAATATAATAAAATACAAAAAATAATTGATAAATTAAAAATAAGTTTAAGTTTAAATATTTATTTTTATGGTAGTGTAAAAATTGATGTATATTTATATACATATTTTATGCCATTATATAATATATTTAATAGATATGATTAATTATTTTTTTATATTTTTATAAGCATGGATGTTAATGAGGGAAGGTATGCTTCATAATGTTTAGTAAATGGTAGATAGAGAAATGAGAATTATTCATCCTTTATGGCAAGAATTTGAGATATATAATGAAGGAAAAGCTGAAAGTTTATATTTTAATTCTTATTCAGGTTAAGTTTCCACTAAGTTGCCCAGATCATCTATTTAGTGTTATGGGGGTATATTAGCGGATGAAGTAAAAAAATATAGATTTTTAAAAATATTTTACTAAATTTATTTATTTTTATTTTAATTTGAATTATTATATAAATTATTTTAATTTTTTTAATAACTTTATAAATTATTTTAATTTTTTTATTATTTTGAATTATTTTATAAATTATTTTTTATTTTTTTAGATGGGTTTAGGAAAAACTGTTATGATGCTTTCGTTAATAATATCGAATAAAAAATATGGGGCTGTTTTACATGAAGATTCAAAAGTAAACTTTTTTAAAAAAGAAGGAGAAAGTAATGAGAATTCCGAATAAATTTAAGAATCTGATTCTTCAAGTAATAAATAAAGCGAAGAAGAAGAAGAAGATGAAGAAATTAAATAATCTGAATAATAAATAAATGATTAAAAAAATAATTTAGAAAAATAGGACTATAATAAATCAAAAGATAAAATGGAAGAGGAAAATATTTAATAATAAAATGGTGAAAAAGAAGATTAAGTTAATTTTAAAATAATTTAATAAAATTAGAATTAAAAATTGGAAGAAGATGAAAAAAATTTAGAGAAAGATTAAATTTTTGAAGAAGAAAAATAATCCAAATAAATTTAATTAAAACAAGAAGATGACTAAAAAAGATAATTATATAATGATAAATTGTAAAATAAATAGGTTTAGCCTTTAATTACACCTAGAAGAAGTAAAAGGAATAAATAATAATTAAATTATTCTGAAGATGTATAAGAAGAAAATAAAATTTCTGAAGAAGATTAAAATTAAAAATAAAATAAAAGCTCAGAAAAAGATTGGAATTATAATGATTAAATTTCTTGTTCTGATGATGAATTAGACAGTTAATTAAGCGATGAAAACTTTGAAATAGAAGGAAAGATAGAAAAAAATAAGGGTAATAAATTAAAAAATTTGAAAAGTAAAAAAGCTTATTCAAGTAAAGAGTTGAACCAAAAATAATAAAATTTAAGCTAAAATTAAGTTAAAAATTTTAGCAAATCAGAGAGAAAGCCCAATAATTAAAATGATTTAAATAATAATATTAATAAAAATAATAATAATTGTAAAAATTTTACTTAAGGAATGTTAAGTAAATCTATGCCAGTTAAGTTAAAAAATGGGAAAATATAGGGTAAAACTTTAATAGTTGTACCTGTTACTTTGTTAGCCTAATGGGAAGAAGAAATTAATAACCATGTTATTAAAAATTAAATTACATTTTATTCTTATTATGAAAAAGGGAAAAAAAATATAGATTTGTCTATTTTCGATATTGTTTTGACCACTTATGGTACGATTTCACATTAGGTATAAAAAAATTATATAATAATATTATATAAAAAAATTATAGAAATTTTTTATACTATATAAAAAATAAATAGAAATTTTTTATTAAATGAAAACATATTTATTTGTTATAAAAGTGGTATAATAATTCAGATAAAGAAAAATTACTTTATAAATATGATTGGTATAGGATTGTGTTGGATGAGGCTCATTATATCAAAGGGAGAACTATTTAAACTTCCAAAGCTATTTTTGCGTTAGGTAGATTAAAATATATAAATATATATGTTAATTAAATTAAATATACAAAAAAAAAAAAAATTAATGATATAATAAATGTATTAAAATTATTTATATAAAAAAGAGGGAAAAAATAGGTGGTGCTTAACTGGAACACCTGTTTAAAATAAAATAGATGAGCTTTTTGCATTAGTTCATTTCATAAAATTAGAGCCTTGGTCAGATTATATTTGGTGGAACAATTATATTAATAAGCCATCTGAAGTAAAAAAAAAAAAATTGATTATTTTCAATCTTATACAATTGTTGTTTTATTTTTTTTAAATTAATAAATAAAATTGTTGAAATAAATAATAGAAAGGAGATCCTATATTTTATGAAATTGTGTAGACAATTATAAAGCCTGTTACAATGAGGAGAACTAAATAGAGTAAGGGCAAAAATGGAAAATTCATTATTGATTTGCCAAAAAAACATTTATAAATAAAATATATTACTTTAGGAGAAACAGAAAGGGTAATGTATATAATGTTAAATTTAAATTAACAAGCATTGATTAAATAATAATTAATATAAAATAATGTTTTTTAAATTTTTTATTAAAACTAGTAAATTTATGATTTGTTGCATAAAAAATCCAAAAAGGAGTTTGATGGATTACTTTAATAAGGAGTTTTATTAGCTAGATATATCTAGATTTTTGAGTTATTAATGAGATTAAGACAGGTATATATTAAAGAATATTATTAAGCCTAATTTTTTACTTTATGTTAATTTTATAAAATTAATTAATTTTTTTTTATGATATCAGATGTGTGACCATCCTTTCTTGATTCAGACAAGGAGTGATTTTTGTGATTTAAATGCTATTGAAAATAAAATTCAAAAATTTATTGATAAAAGACACGAAATTTAGAATTAGAATGAAAATAATGAAATGTAAGAAAAAAAACCTACATAATTTATTAATTTATTTTAATATATAAACTTATTTTTAATAATTAGTGAAAATGAACATAGTCATTTTGAAGTAATTATGGATGAAAATTTGTAGCATGAAGAAAAAATTGATATAAAAAGTAGATTTTAGAAACCTAGTTAAAATTTATTTAATGATGTTATAAGCAAAATAAAAAATAAATAATACAATAATTGTGATATATGTTTTGATGAAATGGAGGATCCTGTAATAACTGCATGTTTACATGTTTTTTGCAGATTATGTATGGTAAGATCATAATAAATTTAAGGTAAAATATATTATTATATAAGCAAACACAAGCTATAATAAATATATAATAAAAACATATATTATTTTTTATTATAACTTTACATTTATACATATTATTATTAATTTATATTATTAATGTATATTTTTTTAATTTTAGGTAGTTGTCCATAATGTAGAAGATTTTTAACTAAAGAAGATTACATGACAATGCCCCGAGAATCAAGATTTACAGTTGATTTAGAAAATGATTATTAGAGGTCTGCAAAAATAGAGGCTATAATGGAAGAATTATAAATAATAATAGAAAAAAAAGAAAAAGTTATTATATTTACTTAATGGTTGGGAATGATGGACCTACTTTCAAAAGAATTTTAAATGAATAAAATTAAATTTGAGGTATTATAATTATTTCTAAAAAAATTTGAAAATTTTTAAAATTTACAATTAATTTATATTATTTAATTTAATTAAAGAGATTTGATGGAAGTTTAAATTAATAATAAAGGGCGAAAGTATTAAAAAGATTTAAATAGTAATAGGATATAAGTGTATTAATGATTTCTCTGAAAGCTGGAGGAGTTGGACTTAATTTAACTCATGCTAATCATTGTTTTATAGTTGATCCATGGTAATATTTTTTAATAAATTTTTATATAAAAATTTATATAAACATAGTATTAAATAAATGAATAAAATATTTTAACATTAAAAATATTAAAAAAAATAAAATTTTAGGTGGAATCCAGCCGTAGAATCATAAGCTATTGAAAGAGTACATAGAATTGGTTAAAAAAAAGAAGTTTATGTAAAAAGATTTATATGTAGCAATACAATAGAAGAAAGAATGATAAAATTACATGAAGATAAGAAATTTTTGTTTGATAATACTATAAATTCTGCGAATTCTCATGAAACAAAATAGAGAAATTTGGACAATATAAAATATTTAATGGAAAATTATTGAGAATTTAGATATTTAAATAAAAAATAATAAAATTTATTTATATAATGTACAAAAATTTTCTTAATAAAAAAAGTTGAATAGTATTGTTTATAATATATTTATAATAATTTTAATATATTTTGAAAATTATACGAATCTATATAATTATATTTTATAAATGGGTTTTAATTATTAATTATTTACATATTTATAATAACAACAATCAGATAATAATTAAAAAAATTGAGATTATAAATTAAAAAATTTAATTTTAAATTTCATGATATTTATATATAATTTTTTTTAAAATTTTTATTGCTTCGATTATTTATATTATTTTGTTTATTTTAATTTGTTCTTTTATTTTCATTTATTTTTATATTTATTTGTTCATAATTTATCAGAAACGAGCTAGCAATTTCCGAAACTGTTACCATGAATAACGTATCCAGATTATGATATTCCAGAACTAGTCCACGTTTTTAGAAATCCATGATGAGATATTATACAAATTTTTTATTCTTTTTTATTATGTAGCTTATTTTTTTTAATATAGTTTTTGATAAATTATTTTGCTTCTAATTTTCTTTCATAAACCATTTCATATGTTTCCACTGATTTTGGAAAATTTTCCTTTATTAATGCCAAACAAGTTTCATTATAATTTTTATTATTTTAAATCATTTAATTTTTAATTTTTTCCCTTAGTTTTAAATTTTTTATATCATAAAGTTGCCATAAATTTGGGTCTCTTTTATTTCCATAACTTTCATCTAAAAAAATTAAGAAAATATATTAGTTAACTTATTTTTTATTATTTTATTAAGTTAAATAAAAATTATTTTAAATATAGAGTGGTAATTTTTGATTTTATAAAATATTTACCTACTAAATATTTGAAATCGAACCCCAATTTTTCGAATTCTTCAAAATTTTTTTCTCTTTCTTCACCAATGGATGCAATGTCTTATACTTTCGACAAAATTTCTGTTAAAAGAGGCAAAACGAAAATTTTAATTTTTTTATCTTTATAATCCTAATGTTCTTTTATAAGATGATAACAAGTTTAAAGGGCTCTTAATTAGGGAGAAACAAAAATTGTGTGAAATTTAATTTTATTGATAATTTTTTATTAATTTATGCATTATTGTACACCATAAAAATGTAAAGGAGAATCAATTAATTTGGGGTCTAACTGATATTATAATGCAGAAATATCTTTAAAAATTTTACCAGTTTCATAAGAAAATTTATTTCCTACGTAATTGTAAACTGAAATTCCATGTCTTATTAAAATCAAGTTGTCATTTTCGTTTAATTTGGACTATTATGGTTTTATTGAATATTCTAAATTTATTAGTTCTTTTTCATCTATTTTATTACAAAGTTTTATTTCGTTTAAATTGTAGTTAAAATTTTCTACTGGGATTTTGTCCTTTCTTATAGGAATGTGTCTAAATTTACAGCTTTTCCCGAATTTACAATGGCCATATTGTAGGAAAATATTGCAAAGTTGAGCTTAAAATTAAGGTTCATTTGTCTTTTACTTGTAAATTTAGTTGTGTTAGGTTTTTTATTTTTCTTGTATAAATATTAAAATTGTGATTAATTTTATTTAATGTTATATTTAAAAGAATTTGATTTTTATTAATTTATAATTTTTAAATTGCATTTACCATATATTTTGAAATTTCTTTTATCTTTTGTTTGGATTTTTTATTCATATTAATATGTTTCGCTTGTTTAAATAATATTTTCTATTTTATACTCTCTTTACTCGTAAGAGTCTGATAAGGCTGTTTTCATTTATTGTACAGATGGATTCTTTTTAATTTTTTTCATAACAATTTCTCCTGTTTCATATTACTACTAAACTAATTATTCACTCATTTTTTTTTTTATTTTTTTTATTATTAATATTTATAAAAATTAAAATAAAATATTTTTACATTTTGCTCCCATTAATTAATTAGACTAGAAGAATTAAGAAAAAAAAAATTTTGTTGCTAATAAAATCAAAAATTTAAGAAATAAGGGGAAAAAATATTTTTATTATGTTTAAACATCTAGTACTTTTTAAAAAATACACTTAATTTAAATTATTTTTGTAACAAACTTAAAATTGTGAACAAATATAATTTAGCAAGGATAAAATTTGTTATATTTTTTTATAGCTTTAATAATATGGAATAAAATGGGAAAAAAATTTTTTTTAAAAATAAAATTAAAAAATTTAGAATAAGTAATTATATAAATTTTATACTTATTATGTTTATTATAATAAAGAATTCATGTTCAAAATAATTTTAAGAATTTAAAGTTTTTAATTACTCTTTTTTAATTCTGGCAATATAAATTTTATTAAATTAAATAAAATTAAGCAATAATAGAATTTAGTTTAACTAATTTTTAAACTTTTAGAATCAAATAATCAAATAAAAAACCACTTCATAAATTAATTGAAATAATTTGACAATTAGCCACATTTTATTTGTAATTATAGAACTTTTCGTGTTATTATTTCTATTTCAACATTAATTTAATTATTTTAGCATGAGAAATTATGGCTATTTTTTTTTCTTCCAATTTATTCTAAAAATTTTTTAAAATTTAAATAATATAAATATATTTATTTTAATAAATTTATAAGTATTTACTTATTTAATATAATCTTAAATATATTCGAGAACTTCATTAGCTCTTTATTCTACCGACTCATTTGTTTCTATTGATTTAGGGAAACTTTATCTGATAGACCTAATACATATTTTTTCCCATTTAGCTTTTTCTTCTTCAATTTGTTTAGCAATTGATTTTTTAACATCTTTATCTTTAATAACCTATAGTTACCAAGTATCGGTGTTCATTTCAGGGCCTTATATATTAAACATAAAATTAAAATTTTAAAAAAAATTATTAATTCGATAACTAAATAAAAAATACAAAAAGTAAATAATAGCTTTTTTATTTTCAATTAATTTTACTTTCAAATAAAGAAAAATCAAAGCCAAGATCTTTATATTTTTATTTTATGGTTGAGTGTAGAGAAGTGGAAATATCTTGTACTTTAGATAAAATTTCCATTAATTAAGGTAGTACAATAATTTTCATGGATTTGTTTATAAAATTAGGATGCTATTGGAAAATATTTAGACATGTTTATAAAGATCTTTACAAAGGTGAAACAAATACAACTTAAAGGTCTTCAATTTCTTAAACTTTTTTTTCAACAGTTTTACATTATTACAGTCCATAATAATGTAATTCTGCGTCAATTAGCTGCTCATTGACCTGGAATTGTTTAGAACTTTTATCAAGGAAAGATTTACCTTAAAAATAAAATAATTATTAAATTTATTAAAATAATATAATTTATTTATTTATTTTTTAAAAATAAAAAAAGATAAAGCTTTAAAATATTTGGTAAAACTACACTTTTATAATAATTTTTTTTTACCAGTTTCATAAATAAATCTGTCCCCGATATAGTTATAATGAGATAATGCATGTCTTATGATTAAACAGTTATCTTAAGGGTCAAATTAGTGGTTAATTTCTTATATTTAATAATTTAAATAGTCTTGTTCTTGGGAATTTATTTAATTAGTTCTTTTAATATCGTCTAAATCGAAATAAAATTCACTAGGATCAATAGTATATTATTGGAATTTAGGATGATATAACTCGCACTGGTTTTCTTTTAAACAACTATTTTAAAGGTAGTACAAACAAGTGGGTGCAAATTTTCCTTATTTAAAAAAAAGATAAATATAAAATTTTTTACACATTTTTTAAAAGTTTTTTTTAATGTATTAATATTTAGTTTATAAATTATTATGTATAAAAATTTTTAAGAAAAATGATATTATAGATAAAGATTTTAATTTTTTTTACTTTGGTTTAGATTTTTTTTGTAGTTGATATTGGGGTTAATGTTTGGATATTTTTGACCGTATTTTCCGTGAGAAAATCTGCATTTTTAACCAAACTTACAAGAACCTTTTAAAATATTTTAGCAAATAACAGTGCTTTAATTTTGTTTATTATAACTTTAATAATTTCTATATTTATATTTATTTTCTTGATTTTATTTATTTTCTGTTGAGCTATTTGTCAAAAAATAACTGGAAACAGTGTTTTATTTTTCGTCATTTTGATCTTCTTCGTTTTCCTCTTCATCTTCATCATCTTCTAAATTATCCCACCTTTAGTTTTACATTTACTAAATTTCTTCTTTGTCTTAAATTTAATTTACTTTAGAATTTTAATTTTCTTCTTCTTATTACTATATATTTTTTTGCTGATCTTCATCAAATTTTTGGCTTTAATTTGATTATTAATCGTCTATTTTTAAATTTTCTATTTTTTACTCAGAACTTTTTATTTAATTTTCAAGTTGCTATTACATATTTTATTAATTTTGATTTTATTCTTAGAAATTTTAAGAATCTTCAATTTATTCATCTTCTTGTTATTCTTTATTTTGTTATATACTTTTTGTTTCGTGCAAGTTTAAACATTATTCATTGAATTTACAACCTTAGGGAGATAAATAAAATTAACACACTCTTTAAGAATTGGTGTTTTAGTTTCTATTTTTATTTTAGCTTTTATAATTATTTTGTGTATAATTTTTATTGCTATTGTGTTTTGTATGCTTTATATGCTTAAATTTACAGTTTTCTCCATTTTTACATGTGCCTTAATTAAAAAATATGCAAACTCCTTTTTAATTATTGTAATTCTAGGTGTTGTTTTCCATTATTTAGGTAATTTATATTTTTTTTATTTTTACTATATTTTATTTTTTTATTTAAAATTTTGAAAATTTATTATTACTTAATTTTCGTAATAAAATAATATAATATATTTTTAATAAAAGCTTTTATTGTCTTTATTAATCTATATTATTATATTAAATAATAATTAATTATAATCATATACTTGTATTTACTAATTCTTAATAATAAACATATTTTATCATATATGGGTCATTTAGAATAGATTTCTCATATATATGACTTATATCTATTTAGTAATATATTTAAATTATTATAAAAATATTTTCAAAAAATTCTATTGTAAAAAGTTTTTTTTTTTAATTTTATCAGTAATTTTAATATAATCTTTTGTAAAAGTGCTTATTATTTCTAATAGTATATATTAATTTTCACAAAAAATTGGTTTTTTTAATTTAAATATATTTCTTATTTGGTTGTTTAATTATTTAATATTTAATAAAAATTAAATTAAAAAAAATACAAATAAAAAAAATGGATTAACTTTATATACTTTAAACAAGTTAAAAATATATTTTAAACTTACAAGAAGCAGCTATATAAAAAGTATTAAACGATTAGAAATTATAAGAAAATGTAAACCATATCAATAAAAATTAGTTAGATAAAGTATTGCAATCATAATAAAATTTAACATTAGAAAATCAGGATACCAGTAATGTTTTAATGGATTTCTCAAATATGTTTAAAAAAGCATTAAAAAGAAAAAAAAAGCCTGTTTAAAATAGGTTTTAATAATATAAAAATGGAGAAAATAAAAGTGAAAACTTAGAAAATTAAGAAAATATAGATATTTAAAATAAAGAAGTTGATAATAGTGAAAATTATCCAAAAAAAAGCTAAGATAACGGTAAATTATTTATAATAGTCAAATTTTTAAACATTATTCAATAAAAATTTAAATTAAAACTAATTGTTAGAGAAACAAGTTTTAATAGCAGAGTCATGTCCTATTATTGAAAATGAGATTCCTAGAAACTTAACAATTACGCAAGAAGAAATGAAATAAAGACGATTTTTAGACTAAAGACGATGGTAAGAAATTTAAATACAAAAATATTGATTTTAAAAAACAGAAAATAAATATTAGCTTTACTAAAAAAATAAAAAGAAATAATAAATAAAATGAAATAATAAATAAAATGAATAAATAAATAAATAAATAAATAAATAAATATATATATATAAATATATAAGGTTTTGTTTATCGAGATGTTAGTATAAAAGATCTTGTGGGATTAGCAGTTTGGTAAGCGTTTGGAATTACTTGTTTTCCACTCTTGGAACTGGAGACTTACCTCCAATTTCTTAAGAAGAAGCTTTAATTAAATTGGGTGTTTGTAAAGAAAAGGACAAGTATTTTGGAGACATAGAATTTGGAGCTTTTACTGGAAATTCTACACTTATTAAATGGTTTAGGTTGCTGTGTAAAATTTATAATGTTTAGGGCAGGGCTTTTATAATGTGGAAACATTCTGGGGAAGGAAAAAGTAAGATATTTATTCAAATTTTTATTAATTATCATATTTAAATATAAGAATAATTTTATTTTTTATATATTTATATTTAATTATTTTTGATTTATTTCAAAATAGTTTATATATTTTTATAATTTATTTTTAGCCGCTGCTGTGGATTAAGAATTAGCATTGGAAAAGCTTAAAGATGGGTTAAAAAGTGAAAATAATGGATTCATTTATCATGCATAAGATCATTATTTTTGCCCGATGGGTTTTGAACTCACAACTTAAAGACCTATGGATGCCTATAAAAAAATGGAAGACATAAATTAATCTGAAATAGAGCCATGGATTTTTATAGGTGAGCCATCAAAATGTTACCCGTGTTTTCACATAAAAAAATGGAAAGTAACCTAAAAAAACATCCATTTATTACTAATTTTATAAAATTTTTTATTAATTGTTAAATATTAATTATATTTTTATAATCAAGGATATTGTAAAAGACTTAACAATGGGAAATCCTTACTATTATAATATCAGAAGACCTGATAAAGGAGTTATGGAAAGAAAAGGGAAAATATTTTAATAAGGTGGTAAAAAGTTTGGTACAACTATTAATTGCTTAATTTAATTTTAAAAAGTAATAAAAATCGAAAAAAAAACTGCCTTTGTAAATTAAGATTAGGCTTAAAATTAAGAAATATCATAGTAAAATTAAGATGGTTTAGAAAATTAAATTTTATAAGAAAAACAAAATAATTGAATAATAAATTTTTATAAAAATAGTGTAAATAACATAATATAATTAAATAATAATATTAATATATTTTCATTTTTTAAAGTAATATTTTTATTAAATAAATGTATATAATTAGAATTTATAAGTATTTTACTAGGTATTATTAATCGTATAAGAAAAACTTATTTTGAATTTATTAAACAAAAATAATTAAAATTGAGTATTTTTAATTTGCAATTGAATTTTTATTATAAATTTATTATATATTTATAATTGAAACAAAAAAATTAAAAAATCAAATCAAAAATTTTTATTTTAAAAAAATTTCTCTTTAACTTAAATAAAAAAAACTATAAAATCAAAATTTTTTAACAAAATATACTAATATAATAATAAAATGTGCTGTGAATGTTGGGATGATACCCCTGTAAAAGTGAAGGTTGTTGGATTTTTGGCAATTTTTATAGTTACTTTAACTTCATTTTTAATTGGATTTTCAGTATCAGTTTTGGGTCCTCTTGACTATGGTTTAAGAAAAGATAATAATGCAAGAAGTATAAATTCAGATAAAATTTACAAGTAATTTAAAATAATTTTTGAGATATATAAAATAAAATTATGTATAAAAGAATTTTATATATATAAACTAAAATACATTTATGCAAAAAAAATGATAACTTTAATAATAAATATTTTTATAATTATACAGCCCTGGCAAACATTTTACTGGATTAGGTATTGGGTTTTTAAAATTCCCTAAAACCCACTAATATTTAATATTTTCTGATGATTTATACGATAATAATGACACAGGCTTCGATGAAGCAGCTACCTTTGAAAAAACTTTAACTGCTAGAACTTCTGAAGGATTATATGTTGTAGTTGATGTTTTTGTAAGTTATACATTAACTAATACAGATGATGAAGAAACTAAGGCTTATTAATTATATTAAATATACGAAAAATTTGGAATGAGATGGTAATATTAACTAAAAAAATTTAATTAAAAAACATATTAATAAGTTAAATTGTGTTTTATATAGTAAAATTACATATAAATATTTTATCTATTAAACATATTATATCATTTATAAAATTTTTAAAATATCTATAATTTAAATTTTTTTATTTTATAGGGATTCATTTTTATAGTATTTGATATAATCGGTTTTAAGAGATGTAATTATGAGTTATGATGCGTTAGATTTACCTTCTCAAAGATCAGTATTAGCAGCTAATTTATATGATAAATTGGAGTCTACATTTAATGACTATTTTTTCACATTATAAATGTGTAATATTATAAATATAGATTTTCCTAATGATTTAAGTGAAGCTATTATGTAGACATAAATATATTCTTAAAAAAATTATACTTATGATTATATAATTGAAAAAACCTATGTTGAGGGAAATACCACAGTAGCATTAGCTGAGTTGGATGGAGAAATAGTATATAAAAATTATTATGCAGATGGTGAAATTTCATATATACAATATAATTCATAGGCAAATATTATTTAAGATTAAATGGGTAAAAATATATTAAGATATAAACAAATAATCTATTTATTTTAGTAGTTTTATTTTCCTATAAATATTTTTAATTCAATTTTTTTATATAGATTATTACGTTGAGGCAATTTAATCGATAAATGATGATTTTTTTAGTGATTCAACGATAGATCCGTCATTTGTTAAAAAATTTTTGTGGATATATTCTATGTAATATAATAATGCATCTTAAATTTATGTAAAAGCAACAAACCCCATTTGAATATTAAAATATATTATATATTATTATTTTGTCTAATACTGCATTTAATATTATTTTAATTTAATAAATATACCCAATTATAATTGGTCTTAAAAAGTAATTTTTTTAAAGTTAATTTTATTTCCTATGATTTTAAAAAGAATATTTATGAAAGTAAAACATAAAGTTTATAAAATTGAATATATTTTGACTACTTTTTTTTCTTTTTTATATACTATTATAAAGTTTTAAATTTAATAAATAATTAAATAAAATAATAAATAAAATAAATAAATTAATATAAATAAAAAGTAATAAAAATTTTTTTAATTTAATATGAGTATAAATTTTAAGGGCAACACGAAAATTGAATATAAAATAAATTAAAAATTATATTAAGAACATAAAGATTTATTTGCAAAATATAACTTGACTCCTTATTCGAAGGTAAAAAATAGTAATTCAAAAAAGGGTGAATTTTCTAATCTAAAATTGGATGAAAAAAAATAAAACATTTCAAATTAAAATAAAACATTATAACCTTATTTATTACCTATAATAAAAACAAAAAGTGCTTTAGATAGCTATTCTAAATAAACATCTCAAAAAAAATAAAAGGAAAAGAATTAAACTACTAAAATTGATAGTGAAAGAGGGTAATTTAATTTTAAATTTTTTTTAATAAAAACGTTATTGTTTTAATTTTTAATATGTGTGTAACAAAAATTAGATTATTAATTTTTAGTAAAAAAATCTACTGTTCATCAAAAATTTTTAAATATTATTATTATTTTTAGTTTAAACAATTAATAGTAATAATCTAAAAAGTATCCAAAATTAATGAATATCGCTTTTTAAAATGATTACTCAGAAAATTATAGAGGTATTTCATAATAAAAGCCAACTTTGGCTCAAACTTTGGACTTGTATACTACGAAATCAATAGATAAATAAAAAAAGTATAAAAATCATAATTAATAAAAAATTATTAATATAAAATAATAAAATGGAAATAATAAAGATTTTTTGAGATTAAATAAATAAAATTTGACCGATTATAAATAATAAAAAGGTAAAATAATATTATTTTTTTTCATTTCTGATATTTCAATTTATAACATTTTATTTTTTTAAAGATAGTTAAGCTTAAAATGAAAAATAAAACTAAAGCATTATTTTTAATTAATAAAGTGATAAAAATA
Source organism: Pseudocohnilembus persalinus (assembly GCA_001447515.1). Lineage (NCBI taxonomy): Eukaryota > Ciliophora > Oligohymenophorea > Philasterida > Pseudocohnilembidae > Pseudocohnilembus > Pseudocohnilembus persalinus. Next base: position 567,973 of record LDAU01000194.1, on the reverse strand, counting down.
TTTTATAAAAATAATAATAAATTTAAAATTTATTAGCAAAAAAAAGTTTATAATAAATTTAAATTAAAAATTAAAATGTAATTGAAAATTAACAAATTAATTGTAGTGATATAATTTATTATAAGTTCTTTGTTGGTAAAGGGAATAACAGTTAATTAGTAAGAAAAGTTTTATAAACAAGATATTGGCTAAAAGAAGCAACTTAGAATTAAAAAGTTGTTAACTTCAAATGGGTATAATAATTATTTTTAATAAATATATTAAGTTAATTAATATAAAATAAAGAAAAAAAAAATATTAAAACTATTTTTAGCTTTCTTGGTCTAAATAAATAGACTATAGTCAAATAAATTCTAATAATGGAATAAAAAGGTATTGTAATCATTTTGAGTTTAATGATGAGTTGACAACTAAATCAGGTCTGTTGAGAAATCTAAGATAATATATGTAAAAAAATAAAGATAATTTAAAAAAAGATTTATTTGATGTAACACCTATTTCCTTTTATTTGGATCTAAATGATAAAAACTGGGAATAGGATTTGTAAAATTTTTTAAATTTCTATATAAAATATTTGCCAAGAAAATTAGATACAGGAAAAAAAAATATAGAAATTAAAAAAAAATAAAAAGTAATTAATTCATGTTAAGAAGAATAAGATTAAAACTTAAAGAAAAATAAATTATCAAATATTAAAGAGGAGGAAAAAAATGAAAAAAAATCTAATTATTAAATTAGTTAAAAAAAAAGTAAAATGGAACATAGTGATTAAAAAAAAAATGATGATAAATATAGAATTGAAAAGTTAACGAAAATTTTTAATAATAGTGATAATAGTTATGTTTGGTTGCTAAAAACTATTAATATGAATAGGGGAAGAGGAATTGAGGTATTTTAATCTTTGGAATAGTTTGAAAAATTAATAAATTAATATTATGAAGGATTTAATGAAATTACTTATTAATAGATGGGTAATTAATAAAATAAAGTTATAGATTAAAAGGAGTAGATACAATAAGATGAAAATTAAACAATAAATGGTATTAAAAAAAATAATTATAAGGAATAAAATATAAAAAATATTGTATCTACAATAAATGATAATAAAGTTAATAATAAAACATGTTTAATAATTAATAATGACCGTTAAGGTACATTATTGGTAAATAAATATTTATAAGAAAATACTTTTGATAAATTTTATAAGAACGAAAACAATGAAAATACCAAAGGTTTAAAGTATATTAAAGATAAAAATAATGATAATAAAAATTTTTAGTTGTAAAGTTCTTCCAAGAGTATGATTTCTTTATAAAATAATAATAATAAAACTGTAAATGAATTATAATTAAATCTCATAAAAAGTTAGAGCAATTTTAAATTAGAGTAAATATAATAAGAAAAGGATAATTTATAATCTGATTAGCATAAAAAATAAAAATAAAATTAACATTTTTTTAAAAGTAAAATAAAATAAAACTCTAGCTTTTTTAAAAGCAACGATTATAATCCTTAAAAAACGAAAAGAAAATTTAATGATGCCAATTAAAATTAAAAGCCTATTAATAAAAATCAAGGAAAAGGACATGTTTTGAAAGAAAATTGTTTTGTTATACAAAAATATTTGGTAATTATATATTAAATTTTTAGGTTATATAAAAATATTAATATGTCTATTTTAATATTTTTAATATAATTTTTTTAATTTATTTTTATTTTTATTTTTATATATTTATAAATTTATAATATCTCTTATAATTAATTACTATTTTAAATATAGGAAAGGCCATTTTGCATAAATTAGAGAAAATTTGACATAAGAGTTTGGAGTTTGGTTACATAGAATTATGATGTGTATGTTTTTTAAGAGGGGTATTTAAGAACATCAAGTGAAAAGTATGATTTAGAAAACATTGAAAATCCTTTTATTCATTTAACTAATAACGCAGTTTAAAAATATTCTAAAAATTATGGTATTGAAGAATTTGGAAATTAACTGTCATTTCAATAATTTTAAGATTATTTAGACTAAACTATAAATCATAATGAAAATTATAAAAAATAAAAAGATAAAAACTTTGAAGAAATTAAAGTGGAATAATTAAAAGAAAAAATGAATGAGTAAATTAAAATAAGTTTGGAAAGTGTTAAATAGAAAATTAATAGGTATAAGTCAAAAAATTTTATTAAATTAATTAAAATATTAAATATAATTAATCTTTTAAATCTCTAAACTTTTCAAGGAATGAAAGAAAATTTTGCTTTGAAATTTTTGGGTTTGATTTTATTGTAGATGAAAATTTTTAAGTTTGGTTGATCGAGGTTAATACTAATCCATGTTTAGAAACTAGCAGTAAAATTTTAAGTCAATATATTCCTAGGATGTTAGATGATTGCTTTAAATTAACTATTGACAAAGTCTTTAAACCAAAAGATTAAGAAAATATATAATATATCAATATGAAAAATAAAGAAAATAATCTAAAAGTATTAAGTTTAAATGAAAATTGTATAAATCATAATGGTAAAATTCAGAATGACAGATATAATTAGTAATTTTAATAACAAAAAACATAAAATATAATAAACATATATTCCTAATAAAGTTAACCTGAAAATACTTATGATAATAAATAAAATAAGGAAGTAAATAAAGATAAATTATAAAAATATTTATAGAAATATTAAGATAAGTTATAAAAATAATAAGATTATTAAAAAACACAAAATAAATAATAATCAAAAAATTAAAATTAAATATCATTATTTTAAGTTGACGGATATGGCGATGAAAATTTATGGAAATTTTTATTTAATATGCAACCTTAATTTAAAAATTGAAATTATCTAAAAATTATAATAAAAATTTAATTAATTATTCAAAAATCAATTTATACTAATGAAATTTATATTAGCTTTTTCAATGAATTACTATATTTATTATATTTATATAGTTACATATTTTTTATATAACTGTAATATTTGTAATAATTTTATACTTAATTAATAGTTCTATGTAATTTTAATAAATAATTGGATTGAATATAAATTGATAATAAATGATTTTTATAATATTTGTTGTTATTTATTTAGCTCTACTAATTTTCATTTTTAATAATTAATATACATAAATAAAACATAGTTATAAGTTAATTAAATGGGCTTTAATTTAGGTTATCAAATTAAAAAAATAGGCAAAAATGCTAAAAAATATAAAAACAAATTAAGCATGACAAAATGTTTACAAAAATTTTTTAAAATTAATATTAAATTCTATAAAAATGACAGATTATATTTTTTTAAAGTATTTTAAGTTGTCACTTATATATTTATTATAAATATCTAATTTTATTATTTTTTATTAGATAACATAAACTATAAATAAGAAAAAAAGGTATAAATTTAAATTTAAAAAATCTTATTTTTTTATTTTCTTTATTGTGGTAACTATTTCATTTTAAAATAAATTTTAATTTTGATCAGAAAATTTTTTAATAAACGAACTATTGTTAGCAAGTATTTTCAATTAATAAAGATAAAATGAAACTATAATATTATAATCTAAAAAATAAATTCCTAAAAAAAAAATAAAAATATGGGGAGTTATACTTTTTATTTTATTATTAAATATGAAATGATATAAGTAGATTTTAAAATATATTATTAAGAAAGTATTATTATTTTTAATCTTACTTATGTAAATTAATTTTCTCAAAATTTAGTTAAATAAGGGTTAAATATTAAATTTTTTAAAAGATTTATATATAATTACAATAATAATATAATTTTTAATAAAACAATAATATGAAAACTATATATTTAAATTTATAAAATTATTAAATATAAAAATAATTTAACAAAATTAAAGTAATAACTTTGAAATCATATCTAATTTATTTTTACAAATTTAATATAATTTTGTTTTTATTTACAAAAAACTTTTTAGTTGATTTTTCCTATGTAATATAGCAGTTATGATAGTTAAAAATAACTATTAAATGAAATGTAATACAAATTATATTCTGGTCATTTTTAATAAGTGTAAATCTATAAATATTGAATAAAAGTAAAGTCTAAATATGTAAGAGTGAAAAAATTTTAGAGATGTTTTTCAGTGAAAGTATACTTTGCATTGATATTATTATTACATAAAATGAGTTAAATTTAATAATATATTAATAATAAATGAATTAACATAAGTATTAAAAATATATTTCTGTATTTACTAATACATACTTTTTATCACTTTAGATAATTGTCATAATGCTTAAAGTATTTTTTACGCATTATTGACTTTTAATTTTGTATAAATGTACGTATTCAATATTAAAAAAACTTGAATTTAATGGAATTCTGATTAATTTTTAGTGAAAAATATAATAATAAATTTACTTAAAAACAAAAATAATTAAAAGCTAAAAGCTAGTAACTATTAAATTTAAAAAAAATTAAATAAAAATAAAAATTTTTTATAAAAAAAAAAATAAAATATAAATAAAATATATAATTTTATATATAAATACAAAATAAAGAAAAAGAAAGAAAAAAAAATTAAATAAAAAAAGATCTTTAAAAAAGCCTGAATTTTTAAAATGTAAACCTATTAAAACAAGAAATCTTTAAGCATGCCCGAAATAATAAGTATTTCTCCCACCTGGTTATTAGGAATTTTAGGGGGATTGGGTTCATCGTCCGGAGAAATAGTAACTTTTGCTTTTGATAATATGAAAACAAGAATGTAAATGAACGGAAAACAAGGACTTCCTTCGTACACAGGTTTATTGGATTGTGTGAAAAAAACTTTGAAATCTGACGGATTAAAGGGCTTTTATAGAGGCGTTTCGCCGGCTATATACAGATAATTGGTTTATTCGTCAACTAGAGTTACTTTGTACGAATTAATAAAGAGAAAATGTCTTAGTTAGGAGTAGTCGGAGAAGTTTATTTATAAATTTGTTAGTGGAGGTGTTGCTGGGGCTATTGGTTGTGTGGTATATATATATATTTAATTATTATTTGAGTGTTTTAATGAAGGGAAATTTATGCGATTAAATATAGTATTTTGATAATTTTAATCTTTTTACTATTTTTAAAAAATCACTTAATTTACTTCGATTTATAAAAGATATGAAAAAAAAAGTATCTTAAGTTTAATAATTTTTGTAAATATTAAAATAATTTACTTTATATTATATTTTAGGTCGGTACTCCATTTGACGTTTTAAAAATTAGAATGATTAATGACTTCTAAAAAGTTAAGTATAGAGGTATAGTGGACACTACCCAAAAAGTTTTGAAATAAGAAGGAGCTTCTGCATTTATGAAAGGACTAAATGTTAATATAGTTAGAGCCATATTTATTAACGCAGCAGAATTAAGTGGGTATGATACTTGTAAAGGTATTTTAATAGAAAAATTTAATTTTGATTAAGCCAACTTGTTAACTCACTTTATATCTTCTACTTTTGCTGGGGCCTTTGGAGCATTTTGCGCTTCTCCTGCTGATGTGGTTAAAACAAGGTAAAAATAAATACATATATTTATAATATAATTTTTATTAAATATATTTTATTTTTTAAAAAATAGGTATATGAATCAAAATAAATTTTCTGATAATGCTTATAAAAGTGCTGTCGATTGTTTTGTTAAGATTGTTTAATAGGAAGGTGTTGGTGCATTATATAAAGGATTTTTAAGTTTCTTTTTAAGAGTAGCTCCTTGGAATATCATTATGTGGATGTCATTTGAATAATATAGTAAATAATAAAATTATTAAAATAATTCATAATTATAATTAAAATTAAAATTAAGATATTTTATTAAATCTTTAATCCTATTATTTATTTTTATTTTTTTTAGAAAAGATAGTTTTGCCTAGATATAATGGAGTTTAGATTAAAGAATGATTGGGTTAAAAAAATTGAATTAATAAAAATTAATACTAGTAGTACTAGTATAAATATTAAAAAATATAGTAATAATTAATAATAATACGCGAAAAAGAAAAAAGAATATTAATTTTTTTTAAATGTATTTAATGATATTAAAAAAGATGTTCATAATTTATATTTTTACTAAAAATATGATTTGTATAAGTTTAAATTTACTGAGACTAATAATAATTTAATTATTATTTTTCTTAGATTTTTTATTATATATCTAAATATATTAGTTTATTTTTTGGATAATAATTTTAATTATATAAAATTATTATAACTAGTAATTATATAAATAAGTATATAATAGTTAACTTTTTGTTTGTTCAAATGTTCTCAATTAAAACAAATATCTATTTGAAAATTTAAATTATTTTTTCAGTTTTACTTTTTATTATTTATGATTGTGTTTAAATTGCTATCGCTAAATTAAATATAAGAAGTGACCGATACTTTTTTTTAATTTGGATATTTTTACTTAAAATCTAATTTATCGATATTATTTTAAGTTTATTTATATTTTTTATTTTAATGTATAGTTTACGTTTAAATTTAATCATATTCTTAATTTTATTCTTATTCGTATATTTAATCATAATCATCGTTATAATCTGTTTATTAGTAAAAGCTAGATTTTTTTAATTTTAAATTTTCATTTATTTATGTTTTATCACTTGTTTTTTAATTATTACTTATATAATCACTATCATCATTATACTTATTTTAAAGTTATTAATTGTTAAAATTGTCAAGAGAAGTAAATGAGTTTTATTAACCGATAATTTAGGTATTTTTAGACATATTTTAATTGTTTTTTAATTAATTATCTGGATTTGAGAGATAATTTTCTAAAATATTTAATTTTTATTAATTTTTTTATGAATATTGATTTAAATTGCTTTCTTCTTAATTATTGTATGAATACTTAATTATTTTAGGGTTTTTCACATTTTTTTCAAATTGGTTAAACATTTTATATATTTCATTTTTTTTAAATGGTTGAATATTTTAATAATAGTTATTGAATTCGGATTCAGTTGCGACTTACTATTAATTAGTTTAATTTATATTTTATTTTTAGGAGCCCGTATTATTTTTTATTTACAATAAATTTTAATTTTTAAATTTGAGAGATTTTTTAGGTTTAAAATAATTTCTATGTGTATGAGTTGTACTTTTTTTATTGTTATTTTATTAACCAAATTGATATAAATTTAAATCTTCACCTTCAATTTATTAATCTAAATTTTTATATTATTATTCAGGTAATAATTTATCAATTTACATTTATATTTGGTATTATTTATCATACTGACATTCATTAATATTTTATTAAATAGATGGTTCTGTACAATTATTATTATTATTTATATCAGTGGAAGTCTCACTTTTTATTGTAAAAGATTAAAATGGTTATTTGCCAATTTTTTTGTTTTTTATTCTAAAAAGTTTTTCTTTATTTTTTAATTAACAGTCTTTGAACATTTAGGGGTTTAATACTATATTTATTCTTTATTTTTTTTCTTAGGTTTTTTTAAGTTCTTTTTTTCTGCATTATAATGAGTAGTGTACGAGCTTTATTATTTAAAATAAATTTTTTTTATAACAATATATAAATAAATTATAATTTAAATTTACTTAATTATAATGATTATCTTAATATAAAGGGTTTTCAATTGTAACTTGGTGAAAATCATCCTTTTTTTCCAACAATTTAAGTTCCAAAAAAGATTTTTTTTCATCTGGAAATAATTTTTCTAATTTTTTACTAACTTATAAAGCATTTAATCCTTGTTATCTACATTCTTATATAATATCATATATTTATTTTCTATCAGTTTTATATTCGTTTTAACTTTCTAAACTTTGAATTTAACTTCGTAAATTTTATTGAGATTTACTGAAATTATTATTAATATTATCTAATTAATTATCTGATTTCATATGTTTTAAATTAGATGAGGTTACGTAATTTGAGAAATTAGCTGTGGCTGGTAAACTTTGTTAACTTTTTGTGGTAAAATTTTACTAATTTTAAAAAATTAACTATTTTTTTTGCACTTGTTACTAGGAAGGCGTAGATAGATTTGAGTCAAATTTTTAGGAAAAATTTTTTTTTTTAGAATTTAGTTATTAACTATTAAAATTATCTTCATTTTCCTCTTCTGGAATTTTATTTTAAAAATTGGGATTTTTATTTGAAAAATTAATTTTTATCATGTTATTATTCTATTAAGATTGAAATTTGGGGTAAGTTGTATTTTAATTTTAATTTGAATTTTAATTTATTTTTCTAATGGAATTCTGAGTTTCTTAGTTAATATCTTCCTCTGTACAATTTCTATTATTAATATTATTTTTTACTTATTAAAAGTTTGGCTAGTTTTATTATTGTTTATCGACTGAAAAATCTGTTACTTCAGTTTCTTTTACACTGTTATAAAATTCATTGGTATTTTCATATATATTTTAATTACTATCATTTTTTATTATATTTAAGTTTTAATTATTTAATTGGTTATTTTTTTTTTAATTATTATTTAAAGAACGAGATTAATATGCAGACTAAATTTACCTTCTTTCATTAATATATTTAGAATTATTGTGATTTTAACTTGAAACAAAATTATTATTATTTCTTCGATCTTACAATATTTTTTTATTACTATTATTTTTTTCTAAATTTGAAAATATAAATGGTTTTTTTGAAGATGTATGACTAATTTAAGATTTACTTGGACTTAAATTGTTAGATTTAATTTTTTAAAAAAGTTCTTAAGCTTTTATTATTTAGGCTTAATTTTATGAATTTCTTAGATTGATATTATTTGAAAGAAATTACTTTTTTTGGCCATTAAATTATGATTTTACATTATTAATTAATGACTCTTCATTTTCAATATTTTATTACTCTTCTATATTTTCTAGACTTTTTATATTTTATTATATTATTTATTTTTATTAATTTTATTAAACCTTTTATATTTATTGTTTTTTTGTGAAATTTTTTTACTTGTTTAACATGCTTTATTATTTTTATATCTAGGTTCCCATTTCTTAACTTTTATATTTTAAAATATCTTCACTGCTTATACCTGGTTTAAATAGGTCTGCATCATTTATAAGTAACAGGTATTCAGATTGAGCGTCAATATCAAATATATTTGAATTTTTATTAATTTATTCTTTTTCCTACTATTTTTATTAATTTTCTTTTAATGCAGAATTATTATCGATGAGATTTTACTTTTATTTATTTTCATATATATAAATATCTTAAGGAAATAAATTAGAAGCTGACTTTACTTAACTTATTTTCTTTTATATGGCTTTTGGCATTTTTTGAATATATTTTTCTTGGTCTTAATTATCTTAAGCCAACATCGCAAGAATATTATTGGCATCCTTTTAATCTTCCATATATTAAAAAATTTTATGATATTTTTTCGCCTTATTAATAAAAGTTTCTTTAATCATATAATGTTCATCAATTAACTATAAAAATCTATTTTTTCTGATGCCAAAAACTGATACTTTAGACTTTGCTTGCACAGTATATTATCTTTGTGAGCGATTTTTAACGAAATCATCTAAACCAATAAATTCACCAGGTCCAAATATACATATTTTTTTTTATTTATAATGTTATTTTTTATATACATTGGGACCTTTTCGATGAAAAGATTTTTAGTCGATTTCTTTAAGTTCTTTTATTTATTAATGTAAAGGTTTTTCTTCTAAATTTTCCTTTTCTTCCTTAAATTTTATAAAAGTTTTAAGTTTTTTAAATTTTTTTTGATTTAATGGTTTTACAAATCGAATTTTTAAATTAAATTGTTATAATTTATTTTAAAAAATTTTACAGGAATATCTACATAAATTTGAACTTGACCTTTTTTAATTATGTAGACGAAAGAGTCGTTATTTATTATATCATTTTAATGGAATAGGATTTAATTATATTGAAATTTTAAACTAATATTTATTTCAATTAGTAATTAATTTTCTATGGCTTTTGGTAAACTTACTGAAAATGCACTTTTTAGAAATAATCTTTTAATTTCTAATTTTTGTTAAAAAATTTTGTGAAAGTATTTTTTGTAGTTTTATTTGCTTATTTAAATTAAGTAACAATCTGTTTATGCAATAATAGAAGCTGTTCTGGTTTATCTGGTCAAAAGACTGGATTCTCCAAATTAATCCCCTAATTGGATAGATATTAATTTAATAAAATTTAATTTTATATTTTGTTTTAAATATGGTTAATTATTTTTAATATTATTTAATAATTTTATTTAAAGTTAATGATATACGAACCTTTTTTCATTATTTTCGGACAAAAGATATTTTTATAAAGAAAATAAAATGGATTTTTAATGTCTTTCCATGTAAGCGTAGTTAATCCATCACAAAATAATTTATCTTTTTTTTCCATTAAAATAGAAAACATAGGCTAAAGGACAATTGATTTTTTTCTTGATTTTAAAAGAGAATTATCCAAATCAAAAATATTTATTCCTGAAAGTTTTCTAGATCCTCTTCTTAATTCTTTATTTGTAATTTTAGGTTTTACACTATTATTATATAAATTATTATTATTATTGTTTATATTCAGAAAATTACCACATTAATCACCATTATAATCAGTATTTTATTGTGGACTATTTTTATTTTTTTAAGAATTAGAATTTTAATCTTCTGATTTATTTATATTTATATTTGGTCGGAAAATATTATTTTGATTAAAAACTTCGTTTTTACTTTCTTTCATTTCAACGAGATCTAGATTATAACTAGTGTCATTTTTATTTTATGACATGTCAAATTTGAAATTAGGAAATAAATTTTGGTTTTACTTACTTGATTTTAATTAAGATAATTAAGATTCATCAAATGATTATTTAAAAAATTTCGATTTTTAAGGATATAACAAATTTTCACTTAATTATGTATTTTAACTATTTTATGGTAAATTAATATTATTATTATGATCATAATTCCCAATAACCATGTTTTAAGATACAGTATTAATTTTTTTTTCTTAATTTTTAGTCAGTTTATTTAAATTATTATTTTATTCATTTAAATTATATTAGGTTTGAATTAACGGAACTTTCTTAGTAATATCTATGTCTTTTTATGATTATGATACAAAATTTATTTTGTTATCATCGCCATCTGCTTATTTTTTTGATTATTCTTAAGAATTATCTATTTTTTTTTTAATATTATTTTCCACTATAACTGCTGCTTCTCCTTCAAGCAAGATATAAAAAGAGTTCGCAATTTCCCCTCTTTTATAAAATAAAAATTATTTTACTATGTGTTAATTTTAGAATTTTTTTTTATAAAAAATATATACTTTAAAAATAATGGTTCTCCTTTCTACAATTATTTTGGCTCACATATTTCCATTACTTCAGATATGTCATAGTATTTTTAATATTTAATAAAAAATTGTAAATTTTCAATATAAGTCAAAATAGCCTATATTAAAATTAATAATAATAAAATATTTTTCTATTAAAAAATACATTTAGAAATTTATTATGGAATATTTTCGATTATAGTTTGTAAGATTTTTAAAAATTTATTTTAAAAAGTCTATTAATTGATAAATACCAATTAAATTCTTGGTTATAATAAATTTAGGAAAAACAAAAATACATATTTAATAAATACGAAAATTTGTTAGATTAAGATATAAATTTTTTTTTACCTGCTTTTATAAGGGTTCAATTTTTCCGTTTTTTTAATTTTTTAATGCTTACATACAATTAAATAATTTTTATTCATCCGTATAATTTTTGTTAAGATATTGATATCTTGCATCATTCATTTCTTCTTCTAATTATTGTTGTTTTTATTTTAACTAAATAGCATAAGTTTCAGATTCATTTTTTTAGGACCTTAAATTGTTTTTAATTACTCCCTATCTATATAAAATAGGTTTTTAACCACTTTAATGCATAATATTTGTTAGGCTTTACTAAGTGGAAATATTTGTATTTGTTTTTGAAATATTTTCACTTTTTTAAAAAAATAATTAGTGAAAAATTAGTTAATTAGAATTTTATTACCGAATATTAATATTTATTAATCATAATTAAAAATTATTTAATATAATTGAAAAAAAGGTTTATAAGCGACTAATTAGGTTATTTGTTATTCACCAAATAATTACAAAAATACTTTTAAATTATATAAAATAAATTAAAAAACAATTTATAAAATAATAATTTTTGATTCCTATAAAAATTACATTTAATAAAAAAATTTACTTAATAATATTATATTTTATTTTTTTTTTATTTAAATTTTCTCTAATTTTATTATTAAGCAAATAATAATTATTAATAATTTTTATCATTATAATAAAAAAAACATTTTTTTTTATAATTTATAATTTATAATAATAGTATTAAATTAGCTTATCTTAATAATTTTTTTAAATACTCTCAATTTTTTTTTTATTCTTCTTCTTCTTTTTTTGGAGGATCTAGAATTTTAATTGTATTTTCTACATCGTCTTAGTTGAAAATGGATTTTAATATTTTGAATCCTTTATACTTATTTTAGGGAGTTAAATATTTATTTAAATTTTTATTAGATAAAGGGAAAAGTCTGTTAGAAGCATTATGTAGTCCTTTAAAAATCCTCTCGCTTTCGATTTTATATTAAACCGCTACTTCATGTTTAGCCTATTTTATTATAAAATAGAAGTTTATTTAATTATTATACAAATTTATAAAAAAAATATTAATAATTTCTAAAATTTTTAAAAAGAATAGATTATATGATAATTTTTTATGCATATTAAAAAGATATATATACTTTTTATAAAAGTTCCGATTAATTTCTTCTTAAGTTGATATTTCTTTCATGTTATCTTTATCTTTCTAGTATATTTTATAGTCTGTATTCATTTTGTCTTTTGATTCTTTCATTATTTTCCAATTAGTCAAGTTATTTTAGCCTTCTTTCTTCCTGCTAAAGTCTAATTTTTTACTCTTATTCGGCCTTTTATAAAAAATTTATATTTGAATAAATAAATAATTTGATGAAAAAAAATTAAAAAAATAACTATAATTAATAAAAAATCTATAATTAATTCATATATATATAAAAAAAAATTATGGTTTTTAATATTTATTTAACTTGATTTGATATAAATATTTTTACCTTTTTTTTTGCTAGATTTTATTCAATTTTTTCAAATCTTTTGTTAAGTCTGTCTAATTTTATTTCTTCTTTATATTAATTACTACTAACATTGGACAAAAATTTTTCGTTTTTCATTTTAAGTTCCTTTTACCTTTCTTTTTCTTTTTCTTATAATTATTTCATATATTTTTTTTTATTTTCTTCTTTTTCAATCATTTTTTAAACCAATGTCTGAACTTGTTCTTTATCCTTTTACTATTAATATTATTGTGCATGTATTTTTTTTTACTCTTCTTCTTTTTGTTTTTGTTACATTTATTCTAATCTAGCTTATTGAAGTGATTACTGTAAATCCATCGACTAACTGAATTTTTACTGAATTTGATTCATTGTTTACATACATTATTCTTCTTCTAATTATTTGTATTCTTGGAAATGCTTTTCCATTTTTTACTTTCTTTCTTTATTTTTTTATTCTTAGATTTCCTGATTTTAAAAGAGAATAAATTTTTAAGAATTTAATAAAAACAGCCTAATTTACAATTTATTATAGAAAATAAAAATAATTACCCTGATTCTTTGTCTCTCTTCTTCTTCTTTGGCTTACTTTTCTTTTAGTTGTTATAATTTTTATTGAAGTTTTATTCTTTCCATTTCTTTTTTTTATCTAAAACTTGCCTCTTAATTTTTAATTTATTCTAATTTTAACTAAGCCTATTCTCTTCTTTCCTTTTTCATTTTTTCTTTGTTCTTTTGGTCTTAAATTATTTTTTTTTTCAATTTTTCTTCTCTTTCTTTCATTTCTTTCATCATTAATAATTTTTTTACCTCACTTTCTAAAATCTATTTAGCTTCTTACTTTTTTATAAATAGAAATTAGTAATAATTTTTTTATAAAAATAAACTATATGTCAATTAAAGTTATTGTTTAAATGTATTTACTTATTTTTGTGTTTTTAATTTATTAAATTAACCTATTTCCTAATACAATTTTTCTTCTAATTCGACAGCACCCTATTCAATTAATAATAATAAAAAATATATATATAGTGCAAATTTTAATAATATTTACAAAAAAAAAATTTATATATAAATATATAATTACTTCTTGTTCTCCTTCATTAAATATTTCCTCTGCTTTTAATAAAGAGGGTCTTTTATGAGATTTTTTTAAAATATTAACAGTTTTCGAATAGGCTTAATGCATAGCTTCTGGGCTAATTTCACTGTTAAAAGATCTGTACATTGATTCTTATCCAAAACTTTTTTCGAAATGTTATTTTTATTACTATTTAACTTTTTATTCATTAATTATTTCTCTTCTTTTTTACTAGATTTAGGTTATATCAGATTGCATTCTATTAATATAGTGTTCATATCTCATTTCTTAAATTTCTTCGGTAACTTCAGGTCCTCCAAATTCCTCGAGGGTTCTATATATAAAAATAATATTTTTAATTTGAAAAAAATTTAAAAAATTCGCTTTTAAATAAGTTTTTTAGGGTTGGGATAATATTACAAATATAATATATATTTTTATATATGATTGGTGAAAAACAAAACTTTTTTTTTAATTAAAACTTAGAAAAGGGTAATTGAAAATATTAAATCTAAAATTAGTTGAAATTTTATGTATTAATAAAAATTAGGGAATAAAAATGTAGTTTTTTTTTGGGATTTTTTACCTGATTTTGAAATTTGAAATATCGATACCCAATATTTAAGCTGCCTATTTAGTTCTAGGAGAATCAGGTCTTATTATAAATTTTCTATCATTTCCATTATTAAATTTGCTTGAACTCATATTAGGAACTACAAAAGTGCCTCTGGCTTTACTTGTATTAGCATAAGAATTTCTGTTAATGGGCATTAAATTGTCTTATAATATGCTTCCCCTTTCCATTTTTATTTTTAATTTTTTTTTTGTAAAGATTGTCTCTATTAATTTTTTTATTTGTTTGATGTTGTTTTATTATTTTTATAGTAATTTTTTTTTTTGTTATTTAATTTAGTTGAATATAATTATAAAGAAGGGAAAAAAAAAAGTTTTATTATAAATATTGGTATTTTTCTTTTGTTATATAAAAACTTGAAATTGGTTTATAATTAAAAAGATTGTAATAATATTAATAATATGTGTGAAGTCATAATAACCATGTTTTACCAATGGAGGATTTTTAAATTATAAAATAAATTTTTTCGTTTAGAAGTACATATTAATACATCAATTTATTTTAAAGATAAAAAAAGTGAAAATAAAAAAAAAATTATAGCAATTGAAATAGTTACATATTTATAGAAAAAATTATTTTATTAGTAAAAATCATATCTCTTTCCATTAAGTTCCATTAAATTTTAGGATTTTTTTTCTTTCTAAAATTTTTTACTTATTTTGTTGTTATTATAAACTATTGGTAATTTATTGATCTTCGACAAAAGTTATAACTTCACCATCTTTTAGAATTGGTTAATTATACACACAAGTTGGGAATGGCATATCAAGAATTTATTTAATATAGAAATTATTTGCATCGATGTCTCCTGATTCTTATAAATCAATATCCAAAATAAAGGCGTTTTAAGTTTTGGCTTCATAAACTTTTCCACCAAAAATTAAAATTTATTTTCTGTTTATTTAAATTGCCCCACAATCTGAAGGAATTTAAATGTTTTAAGAATTTTCATTAAATACTACAATATTCCATTCATTTTCATCTATATCATAATATTCGATTTTATTGGTCATTGAATACCTATTCTATAATAAAATTTTATAATATAAACCAAACATACATAAATTTATAAAATGATTACTAAAGTTATTAAATAATTTTATTAATTTTTATAAATGATATTATTACAGATTTTCCTCCTATTTTGAAAATATACTTATTTTCGAATGGTACAAGAGTGCAAAAAGAGGATTTGTAGTAAGATTATTTCAACTAGACCCATTTATTAGTCCTAACATCTAAGTGTTCGAAATCTGATAGAGTAGAGCCTTCATCGCCCTTATCATAACCTCCACATACATATATATTATTATTTAGATAACAAGCACCAAATCCGGCTCTTCTGTTATTTAAATTGGAATGTTCATGTATTTCTTTATAGTTGAAAGATTATAAGTTATAGACTTTTTCTGTGGGTAGGAAAGGGTATTAAAGGTTATTTATTCCTCCTTAATTTGGTTAAAAAATATTAATTAATTATTATATTTATATTTATAATCATATTTATACTTATATTTAATCTTAGTTATGACGGCGATATTTTGTTATAAAATTAAATTAGTTTTAAATTTAAATTTTTTATTCATAAATGAAGCTTTTATTTTATAGTGATTGAAAAAAATTTTAAAAAAATAAATTAAAGTCGGATAGTTTACCAATTAAAAATATTCCATCGTTAGGCGTAAATATACATTAGTGATTGTTGGGGATTTTGAAATTTTGTTCACAGATAATTTCAATAAAATCGAGTTGAACTTAATTGCCATTATAATTAGCTTCGAATAATTTTTTGGAATTTTTTTAAAAATAATATAATTTAAAGTCATAAGAATATATTTCAGGGCCAGTTATATCAATAATTCCGATTTTTTTTTAGCTATATTTTTAATCTTTATCAATAGACATATTATGGTTATAAGATTTATTAAAATTAGTTTTAAAAGTTTCATTTAGTATACTATTTTCTTAGATAACGGAATTGTTTACATTAACATGTAGTTTTTATGCTTCGAAATCCATACTTTATGACAGTTTTTATATTCTTTAGTCTATTTCGCTTAATTTAGATAATTTGTTTTTATAATTTTTAAGCATTTTTTAATGATCTGTATTTTAATCAGAATTAGGTCTAATTTAGTTGTTTTAAGTATTAACTTTTATTTATTATTATTTTGAATTATTATTATTGTTTTCAAATTAACTTTATCTTAAATTTACTATTGGTAAAGTCGAATTTGTCTATTTTTAATTATCTTTTTACTAGTTTTTAGATAAATCTTTTTGGATTTGATTTTATTCTTCTAAGAAATTATTTACGTCGATTTATGTTTTATCATTTTAACAAATTTGGATTGTTTAATTTTTATTTTCATTTATTTAATTTTACTTTTATTATTACTACTCGGTATCATTTAAATTTATATCAATTTTTCCTTAAATATTTCTGAGATATACAAAGTTAGATAACTCTTACTTTAAAGTATTTAACTTTGCCTCATTTTTAAAAATTTCTCTTTCTTGCTAATAAATAAATATTTTATTAAACGTAAATAACATATATAATTTTATTTTTTAATTTTAAATGATTCATTTATAAAAATAAATTAATTTTTAAATTAATATCATTATTAAATATTATTATTTATAATATGTACTTATTTATAGGGTAAATAAAAATAAAAAAAGTAAATATAAATTTTGTTAATTTATATTTTTTTACAAATTATTTATTTTATTTATCTAAAGCTAATTGATAAGACTAATCAACTTATTCTTGATCTTCTAATATTTCTAATAAAGCTTATATATAATATTAACCTTCTAATTCTTGTTTTAAATTACAATAATGTTCATATACATTTTATGATTACTGGTGGTCTTAGGTTTATACCAAACCAATTTCAAGTTGATTAAAATAATTTTCAATTAAATCATGAATCTGATTTTTGGTTTCCTTAAGAAAAATTATTTAAAATTTATTTATATTTTAAATATATAGATATTTTAAACAGAATTATTTATAAAATTGAAAAAATTAATAAAAATTACATGTAATGTTTTTAAGCTTTAATCAATAGGCAACATTTTTTTAATTTAATTATTATTATAACTATTGACAATTTTTTCTACTTTTTATAAACTTTCCGCTCGAACCTTACATATTTTAAAATATATATTAAATACATATACTAAATAAAATTATATAAAATTTATATAAGAAATAAATTCTTTAATTAATTTGAAACTCAGATTTTATATGGTTTAAAAATAAATTTTTACTTAACAAATATTAGCAATTTAAGCTTTACTATTTCTTTCTTAATGGTATTCTTAATGTTATAAAATACACTCAGAACAAAGTGGTTCATTACATTAATTATATATACAAATTTGGGTTACTTTATTATTTGTATGTTAAGGACAATTAACATAATCATTATAATAATTTTAATCATTTTAATTAATTTAATTTTAATTAATATCACATTAATTATTGGGTGTATTATTTTCTGTATAGTTAATTTGATCATCAAAATAGTTTTAATACTCATTTTTATTTATATTTTGGTTTTAAATTATATAATGACCTTAATTATATTGATTATTACTAATTTTTTCTTATATTTAATGCAATTAACTTAGTTTTAATTATTGATTGGGCAAGTTTTTTTATAATATGTATTAATTATTTTGATTTAGATGATGATTACTATTATTTTAATTTTAAGAACTATTTTATTAGCTATTTTAGAAATTTTATTGTTAAAATTAGGTGTTATTTTATTTTTTTTAACTATTGAATTTGATGCTAGAGTTTTTATTTGCAGAATTGGTCAAAGAACCTCTTTCTAATTCTTGATCAACTTCTTATATTGGCATCTAATTTTAGTAGTTGTAATATTTATCTACTATTGGTGAAATGTATTAATTTTAGACGAACTATTGTTAATATTACATTTAAGCTTATATTACTTGGCTTTTCCTATTTTGTGCAAATTTTAATTTTATTATTTTAATTTTTGTTTTAGAATTTTCTAATTAAATTCAAATAACGAATTTTTAGAATTAATATAAAGAAATAAATATTTATTATTAATTCACTATTATTTTTTTTTATAGTAAAAATTAATTTAATACATATTTTGTGAACAATAACTTTTATTTTATTTATAAAAATATTTATTATTTATATAGAATATTTTTTTTTATAAAATAATCATAATTAATTAATAAATTATAAGATATTTATTAAAATTGTAATTTTGAAAATTTTTAAACGATAATGAATCTGCTTTAATATTTTTTAATATATTTTTTTCAAAGAAATGGTAACTCATTTTAATCAATTTTGGTATTATCAATTTATTATTACTCATTTTATATTTCTACCTCTTCTTTTTATTAATTTTAATCTTATTTTAATTCTTTATTTTATTTGTTATCTTATTTTTCTACGGTTTCGGTTTAATTTTATTCATTATCATCTTATATTTCTGGTTTATTTTCTTATTATTCATTATCTTAGTCTAATTAAATTTTATCATTATTTTATTTTTAATTTTATTTTATTGATTTTCTAGGAATCAATGTGGGTTCTTTTTCTATAAATTATTTTATTTTACTATAAATTTTATAGTAATTAAAATATAATCCATTTTATAATTTTTACCATTATTTTCTTATTCTTCATTATCTAAGTCTAATTGAATTTCCTCTTTATTTTATTTTTAACTTTATTTTATTAAGTTTCTAGGTAATAATGTGGGTTCTTTTTCTTTTTCTTTAAGTTAAATTATTTTAATATAAATTATATATATATTTATATTTAATCTATTTTATAGTTTTTACCATTATTATAGAAAAGAAAATCATTAAAATGAGATTCAGGCAAGCCTAAAAGTTTTAAAAATTCTCTGGTTTAAGGGTTTATTTCCAATTTATCAGGAATTATGACTAAGTATAAGTTATTTTAAATTTATAATAAAATTAATTTAATAAAATAAAATAAAAGATTATTAAAACCTTTCTCATGAGCATCGGGGTCATGAATTTGAGCACTAATTTTGAAATTTTTAGGAATTTTAAGATCTACACCTTCGAAAGTTTTTTTAATTTCGTCAATTTAAGGCAAAATATCTTGTAATTTTTAGACACACTATTGATTTGGGTATATACTTTTTAATATTAAAAAGAATGATTAATTTTTATAAATTTGTTTAAGTTTAAAAAATAAATAATTAAATAATTATATAAATAAATAATTAGATAATAGATTTTACCTGTTATCGTGCACATCATAAAATTTAGTAAAAAGTCCTTCTTTAACAAATTCTAAAGATGTCAATTTTAAAATTGCTAGCCAATAAGGATCATATTCAATGGTTAAATTTTCTTCTTTATTACAATTTTTAATGAACCTATCATAAATGGCGTTTTTTTATCTTTATTAATAGGATTAATCGTCTTCTTATTAATTATTTTCACTTTACTACTATTATTTATCTTAGTTTTTAGTTTCTTATTACAAATTGTCTTTTTTATTTTCAGATTTTTCTTTACTTTATTCTTATTCTTTTTCGTTATTTGGCTAATTTTATTAGTTATCTTAATTCTCTTTTTCTTTTTCTTTTTCAATATTTTAAACTGTATCTTCTTAATTTTATTCAATTTATTTGTCCTCAATCTCTATTTATTAGTTTTCTTAATCTCCCCAACCTTCGTTTTCGGCTTCAATTTCAGTATTTTTTTTATCATCCGTTTTTTTTTCTTATATTTTTTCTTGAGAATCTTTATTTTAATCGTCATTTGTATCTTTTTCGCCTTTTTCTTCTTATATTTAATTTTTATCTTCTTTATCATTTTTTTATTGGGCTTCATCTTATTGCTATTATTTTTAATCTTATTACACTTCCTCTTCTATATTATTACTTTATTTATTCAAATTTTCTGGATAATTTACTATTTGTAAAAATTATCTTTTGGGTAAGCATTTATCTAAAGCTAAAAATTTTGTTTTGTTTCCATCTTAATGTCTAACTAAAGCTGCAAATTTACAGTGTAGATGTCCAGAAAACCAATAATCTCTATATTAATGATATAGATTAGGATTTAGTATATTTTAAAATAAAAAATAAAAAATTTTTCATATAATTAATTTTTATTACGGTTTTAAAGTATTTAAAAGATATTAATGAGCAGGATTTCCCAAAGTTCCCTACATTGCTTCATTTTTAAAGAATGGTTTAATTTTAAATAATTGATTTTAATTTCCAAATTAAGTAATTTAGTTGGGCCAATCATGACTTAAGAATATGTCGATTTTTTCTTTTTATAGTAAACTTAATTTAAAGGTATCTACCTATTTAACATGATATGCTGAAATTTTTTAATTATTATCGAGTGGTAATTTTTCTAATGAAGTTTTATTAAAATCGTGGAAGTTGTATATGCCTGAAAATCCAGTCATTCTGTAACACATATTATTTTTTTTTAACATTATTGACCCTGTATTTCCTAAATAATACATGTTAGGAGCAACCCATCCTCCAAAATACCTAAAATTAATAAAATTATGAAAATTATTACAAAGATAATCACAATTAATTAGGAATAGATTTATATATTTTTATATATATTTTTTATAAAGTTTTTATATATTTTTTTATAAATTTTTTATATATTTTTATATATTATTATGTATTTTTTTTATTTTTTATTACAATTCTCTGAAATGGTTAGAAGCTTCATGGTTACCTCCTATAATAAGAGTAAGATATCTGGCAGTTTTTTTACCAGAATAATATTCATGAAAACAACCCATTGTTGAAAATCTTTTAGGAACATGCATATATTATAAATCTAACTGATTTCTGACTGCCTTATAAATATTATTTAAAAAAATATTACATATATATTTATTATAGGGTATAAATATTTTTGTTTTGTATTTAATTAATAAATATTTTCAATATAAATAAAATATATGTATTAGAATAATTAGGTATTTAATAGTTTATAGGATATTTTACTTAAAAATCCCCACAACATACTAAAGCATCTATTTTTATATTTTACTCTTTTTCCATTAATTCCATAGTGTCATATACTTTTTCTATTTCACCATGAAAACATCCATTAAATGCAATCTTAAATATATGAATGATATAAAGTTAAATTAAATTTTTAATATATTTAAAAAAAATTTTATTATAAAATTAATTTAAATGCTATTTTTTACATTCATATTTTATTTATTTTTATATTATAGTAATAATATTGAGTTAATAGTTTTCTTGTTTCTATTAAATTTTTGTATTTATTTATTTTTTTTATAAATATTTAAATTATTTCGGAGTATAAAATAGAAATTTTTAATTAATTAATAAATAAATTGTAATTGTAAAAATGAGCTTTTATTTTATTATATCGAATAAAAGATAATCAAATCTACTATAATTACAAAATATATATCTAATTATATTTATATTTTTAAATTTCAAATTAAATTCGCATAAATTAAATATACTAATATACTAGTATAAGGATTATAATATAAATAATAATTTTATTGTTATATTAGCTATTATTTAAAATATAAATTATTTAAATAAAATATAAAAATTCAATTATATTTTTGACACATCATTGAAAGATTTATATTTATTTTTATAATTATGTGTGTCTTTATTAAATATACAAGTAAAAATCAAAATCTAAATCGGGAAATGCCAAACTTAAAATTCCAATTTCGAGCCAAAATAATTAAGAGTACATTTAGCCTATAGAACTTTCATATATTAAGTCAGTAATTTCTTTTTCGAAATTTAATTTTAATTATTATTATACTTATTAATTAGGGTTGTCGAAAACAGCTTCAATTATAATTTAATATAATTCCTAATAAAATTAATCATAATTGTCAATTTTTTCTTCATTTTCCAAAATAAATGATTAAAGTTTTTATTTGATATCTGACAATTTTTCTTCGTTAAGAACAAAAAATTGGTTAGAAAAAGATTCTGAATTTTCGCATTTTTGGTCATAATTAATTAAATAATAGGCAAAGAAAAATTTTTACGCTTTTTCTGAGGGATATTTAGAAGGATCAATTGTAAAATAGGGTTTTTCAGGATATTCATAATCCCAAGTGATTTCGTTAAAAAAGTTTCCAAATTCATAAAATCTGTAATTTAAGCCCACAAATTCGTAGTCTATGATTTGTATTTCGTTTTCGAATTTTTTTAATTTTTCTTAATTTTATTAATATTCTTAATTATTTTAATTATCTTGTTAATTTTCTGATTTTTCTCTGTTTTCTGCGGAATTTTGCGAGATGTTTTCGGAGTCTGTTTGGTCGCTGGCGGTTTTTCTGTTGTTGAGGGAGAAAAAGGAAGAAGAAGAAAAAGAAGAGTGAGAAGAAGAAGATGAGAAAAAGTTATTTTACTTTTAGTTTTAGTTTTATTTTTAGTTATTTTGACTGTTTGGTTTTTGGTTGTAGAGGAAGTTGGTGGAGTTGAGGTCGTTGTGGGCGTAGACCAGTTTTTGAGAGGTTTTGCTGGGAATTTTGTTGAGAATTAGGTCTTGGAAATTGGCGTCTTTTAGGGTGTTTATTATTTGAAAGATCTCTTTTTTTTGGGCGTTGTTTACTATTTTTGAGTTTTTGGTGGCGTTTTCTAGTTGGGAAAGCACGATAGGTTGGAACAGTTTTTCGATGTTTAGTTTGCATCTGTTTTAGGTGTGGTTTTCGTATTTTTCGTTTATTTGTTGTATTTTTTGCAGTTCTTGCTTTTGTTGGGTGAAAACTTGGGAAGTAAAAGAGTGAAATTTTGCGATTTGTTCTGCTATTTACATAAAAATTGAAATTTAACCTGTTATTTGAAGAACTGGGATATTTTATTTATCTATAAATTATTGTATTCTTTAATTTTCATCTAAGTATATTACATTTATATTAGAATACAAATATTTTTGTATATTTGATGCTACTAATTTTTCAATTTATCTGTCTATTAAAATATTAAAATAATTGGTGTATTTTTTGTAAACTAATTATAAAATTTGATCATTATCTTTAGATTGCTGTAGTAGCAATTTAAAATTGTAGTTAGATAAGCCCCCTAGTTTTTCCACTTCTTAAATGCTTATTTGATTATTTTAAAAGCTATTTTATATAATTTTCAACAAGAATTTTTAATCTACAAGTTAATTTAATTATTTTGACATTTTATTTAGTATGAAAAATTGACTAAGTTACAAAAGTAAAGTGGTATTTTTTATTAGTTTTTTTTATTTTCTTATTGTTTGTAGTTTTATTTTTATTTTTATTTTATTATTAAATGATTAATTGAGTAAATTCTTTGAAATTATAAATTGAATTTTGATCAAAAGCAAAATTATTATGATATTGAATTATAATTAATTATGGTTTGTTGTTTATTAAATCGAAAAACATTTTAATAATAGTAAGGTTAAATAGAATTAGTTGTTTTTAGTTATTTAATACAAATATTACGTATTGTTTGTGTTCTTAATCAAGTTTATATACTAGCACGATTAATATAAAAATAATTAATAAAATTTATTTTTAGAAATAAAAATAACAACAAAATAATGAAAGATTTATTTTGTTTGCAAATATATAAATATATAATTAATTTAGTATAGTTCTTCTAAATTAAGTATATTTTTTTTAACAATAAAATAAAATTTTTTTTTAAATGTTTATATATTTATTAATGTTTGGAAAATTTTTACAAAATTTTAATATTACAATTTAAATCATAGGTTTTAGAATTTAATTAATAAATTATAAAATCTTAGTATTTTAGTTATTTTAATAAGTTTAAGAAAATTAAAGTTTAAAAACTATTATTATAAATTTGGATTAATAAATATTAAAAATATTTATAATATAAATTAAATTTAGCTTATTAATGTTTCTTATTATTAACTTGTTTCTATATAATTTATAAAATTATATTTCTATATAACGATAATCATTTGTGTACTTTATCATTAGTAATGTGTTTATATATTGATAAATAACTTAAAAAATAGATAAAGTAATTAGGTCTTCATGGTTTTTAACTGTTATTTATTTATAAATTAATAAATACATAAATTTAAAAAATTTTAATATATGATTATAAAAATAGCATAAATTTTATTACATTAATATTTTATAATTAAACAAATTGTTTAATATAATTTAGAAATATTCTACAATCTATATTATTATATTACTAATATTTATTTTTTATAATATTTTGTTTTTTTATAGAATGGGTTAAATTTTTAGCCAATTTTTAAATTCCTGGAGTGAATATATTATATAAAAATTTTATATGATAAAAATGTAAGTTTATTAATTATGTGTATTATAATTATTACCATTTATAATTAGATAGAATCTTTTGCTCTATTTTAATTGTTTAAGAATTTTAGATACATAAAAAAACAATTTTATTTAAAATAAAAATATTTATTTATTCAAAACTACTTAATTATATTTTTCATCAATTATAGTAAATTAATATATGTTTATAAAAATAATTTACTTTACTTAAAGTTTATTAAAAGATTTTTTAATTTTTAACAATATAAACTTACTATGAAAAAATCATTTTTTAAATTAATTTTAATTTTTTATTTTTTAGATTATGATCAAAATAAAGAAATAATAGAATAAAGAATAATTTTTATATAATATTTAATTTTAGAAAACATTATTTAAAAATAAGTAATGGTTAAATAATAAGAGGAAATTAAAACTACATTAATTTAAAATTATAATTATATAAATATAATATTACTGATAATAATTAAAAAGTTTTATATACATATAAATATATTAATTTAATAAATTATTATTATTTTTTAGACTTTTAAAAAATTAAATTAATAATTTTTTGATTATTTTTATTTATGTCAATTATTAGAAGTTGGAATTGAACCTAGTTGAATTTATTAATTATTTTGTGTCTTTTTTATATATGAGAATATTAGTTCTATATTTTTTTCCTTGAAAATGGTGTCATATTTTTTTTCTACAAGTAAATTTTAAATTACTTCTTCACTTACATCTATAGATTTTATTTCTATATGGGCACAATAAAGTTTATCCAAATGAGTTAGACATTCAAATAATTATAAAAGACCTTATTCTGTAAAATTATTGAAATTAAGATACAAATAAATTCTTTTAATACTTTTTCTCAAATTATATAGCCACTGCGTAATTTATATGAGTTGAGTATCTTACAGACAGAGAAAAGAAAAATTTAGATTTAGATACTTTAATGTGTAAAATTTGTTGAAAAATTTATCGAAATTGGAAAACAAAATAAATTATTTGTTATTTTTATCTTTATATTTTATGGAGAATAAACTGGAAATATCTAGGGTAAATTCTTTAAGAAAAATGAACGAATTTCTCATATTTTTGATAAGGGAATTCAATCCTTAATGGGTAATTTTTTCGTTATTTGCGAAAGAAAGGCTTAAATTGTGAATAAGTTGTTATTTTTAGAAGCTATTTTGCAGGACGAGGTACAAAAAGTGGTCTGAAATCATATTATTTCTCGAAAAATTTAGGTTTAAAATTTTAAGATTTACCATAAATTGCAAACAACTTTGTAGAAACCAAACGCCTGAATTTTTTAGCTCGTTAAAACTTAAGTCCAGCGAAAAATTTTCCAAACTTTGTGTGGCCATTTGAAAATTTTCTTGAATTTGGCAGCAATTAAAAGGGATTTTTTGGGAAGTTATAAGGGTGGGGTCTACTGATTGAGAGGACTATTATTGAGTCGCGTTTATTATGTTTGAATGGTACATGTTAAAGTTTTTTTTTTAGTTTTTTTATTGTTTGTTTGAGTTTTTTTTGGAGAGATTCATTTTGTTGAAAAGTTAAAGGTTATTATTATTATAATTTACTTTGCTTGTATTGTTTATAAAATTATTATTATTATTTGTGTTAAAAAAATTATTCAGGTTTGATTGGTTTATGTTGTTTATATGCGATTAGTTTTGCTGGTTTTATTGAAAATAACCTAAACTATTATTTTCATGAAAAGACTCTTCGATTAAGCCTAGGGATAATTATTAATTGCTTTGATTTTTATATGTGTTTGATAATTATTTTGAACGGTAGGAGCGACCGGCAAACTAAGAGCTGAAATTTTAAATATTATCATATGGATTTGAAAGTCTATTTAAAGTTATGTTATTATAATTATTAGTATTATTGGTAAAATTATTCATAAATGTGTTAAAACTATTATTATTAGTTTTAGAAAATTATAAGGAATTCATTAATTTTTGAGCAGATGCATTTAAAGATTTATTTCCTGGTAATTTATTTTATATAGAGTGATAGAATTGTATTGAATTATCCATTTAATAAGGGCTGTCTAAAACCCCATTTTTTTATGTTTTTATAATAGTTTCTTCGTCTTAATCTTCTTCATCTATTAATTATTAAGAATCACCTATAACTTCATCATAAACTAAATCATATCCATCTGCAACGTTATCATTATCATAAAGGTGAAATCTTTCTTCAAAAGTTTGACTTAGATTATTTTGAGACTTTTTTAAAAAATTTTAATTTATAAAGTATTTTATAAATAAAAATAGTACTAAATATTTAATATTTATAAAGTTTTTATTTTATTATATATGGTTAAATAAAATAATAAATTAAATATAAAAGAATAATTTACAAAATTTAGTTTAATTGTTTTAATATGGTTGATTTATAACAGGCAAATAATGACAGTTTTGAAATTATCATAATACAAACTATTATTTTACAAATCTAAATGTAAAAATTCTAAATTGTCCAATTTTGTTAAATTTTCCAGCCATTTTTATTATATTCTAGACAAATTTCCGTCTTTAGAAATTATTTAAAGTTCTTTAAGGTTATAAAATTCTTCAATTTTATTTAATTCTTTTTAAACTTTTAGATTTTTAAGGTTAAATTGGAAAGAAAGCACTTTTATTTGGTTTTAAAGCGTTTCTAATTTTTAGAAAAGTACCTTTATTAAATTAGAAGGTATTTTTTATTTTTAACATTTTACTATTAAACTTTCTAATTTTAACAATTTTTCGAGATTCACAAAATTTTATTTGTTTTTCGGATCTAAATTTAGAAGATAGTTTTTAAGGCAGCTGTCTATAAAAAATGTTATAAAATTTAGATATACTTAAAAATACTACATATAAAATGATTATAAAATAAATATTTTTTTAATTTTTATAATTATTTATATTTTTAAATAAGAAATATTTATTGTTTATATTTTACACTGTTAAGTTATTTAAACCTATTGTAACAATTTTAGGTCAATTTCTTTTTTAGTAACTTACCAATTTTGACTAAAATTTAGATCGTGTAGTATATCGATATAACAATATTCAATTGATTTTTTTACCTTAATTAACTCTAACATTTAAATTATTTCTTACAACTTTAGATTATCAAATGCATTTTCAATATATATAGAAATATTTTATATACTTAAAAGAGAAAGAATTCCGGTTTTAATTGCTAAAAATTCGTAAAAATTTATTTCATTATCTCTTATATCTAGATGTAGATCTTTTAATTTTTTCAATAAATGAAAATTTTCAAATAATGCCATTAATTTATTAGTATTGTTTAAATTTGTTTTTCTAAGTTTTAATTTCAGTTTTTACAAATTTGTTAGTTAAAAAAGTGAATTAATTAGATTTTAACACATTTCTAGGTTTAGTTTAACGTAATTTATTTATAGTTTTAGAGTTGTTAAATTTTTGAAATTCTGAAGTTAATTTAAAATTCCTGAAATTATATTTTATGGGACTTTTATATTTTTCAAATTTAGAGAAAGTATCTTTATTTTTGAAAGTTGGTGCATTTCTTGGTATAAAATTTAACAATTTTTTTCAAGAATTATTTTATCGTTTTGGTTAAAATGAAAATCCAAACTAAGATTTTAAAGAGATTCCATATTTGAAATATCTGCGATAATTTATTTAAAATTATAAGAATCGATCATGGCTTTTATATGTAACGACTCGATTATATTTAGAAATAAAAGTTTTTTTAAATTTAAAATGATGAAATTTTGAGTGACAATTTCTAGACTTAAGTGAATTGGCTCTAAATTATTTAGTTACTCTATTAAAATATCTATTCCTGTACTGCCCTCTGGAAAATTCGAATCTTGTATTTTTATGGACAATTTTTAGCTAATTTTATAAAATGTATCATAAGATATTTTTTAAAATTATTATTTTAACAAGTCTTTTAAAATTTCAGTATCCCATTCCATAATAGAATTTTGCAATTGATATTGGTTTTTTTCGTATAAAGAATGAATTCCTTTACAGTTGTAAATCTAATATTAAATTAAATATTTTTTTTATATAATTTTTAGTAAAAAATATTTTTAAATACTAATATTTTATATATAAATTATATGTAATTGAGACTAAAATTACTTTATTTTCTTCTTATATAAAAAAAAGGGAAAATCGTTGAAAGTTAAGGTTGTTAATTTCTTATTATAACTGGTTTATACACCATTATGTATCGGTTTAACTAAGGTCATTATTATTTTAAAAATTAGACAAATATTAATTAGGATTTTTTTCGATTTTTTAGATAATTATTTCCAAATGTTCGATGTAAAATAACTGTAATTCATTATTATTATTATCTTGCAGTTCATTTACGGAGTGATAGCCTGAATAACTTTGCCAGGCTGAAATATATTATATTAGCGTTAAAAGTGTGTTTAAAACTGTTTTTGGGACTTAGTTATTGTTAAAATGAATGACTATTTTTCTTAGTAAGCAAAGCGTGCTACTGGAAATTAACATGTATAATTTGTATAAAATTTTATGCATTTCGTCTTATTTTGTGTCCTGTATGTAAACGAAATCGTAATTAGTGATAAATTTTATGTACAAATTTAATTTTTTCTCCCTTTTTAATTGGGTACAGTATTATAAGATTTGGGCCGAGCCTTTTCGCGTAAGTTTCATATTTCCTGAAAAATTGAGGTCAATTGACTGTAAATTAGTGAATTTTTTTATGTCTTTTATAGTTTCTAACAAAAGTTGCTCTTTTATTTAAAGGTCTAATAAATTAATTTACAAATATTAAATTTTTTCATGTAGAAAGGAGAAATCACATAATAATGGCTTTATTATAAATAAAAGGTATCTTGATTTTATTTTTTATTAGGAGTAATTTGAAGGGTTTGTAAAGTCAATGTGTAGTTTATTAAGGGGAATTGTGCTGTAATTTTTAAATGAAGGAAAATCATCTTGGTCTGTTGGACTATTTTGAACTAGTTTTTGGAATTTTTCTAGGGTTTTTTACGGAAATTTAATTAGATTCTTCCTTTTTTTGCAAAACCTAGAGAAAAATGAGTTTTCATGTAATTTATACTCGTAGTTTTCCATGCTTTCACTGTCTATATCTTTTAAGTTTAAGTATTATTCAAAAATTGACTGGTAGTTACCGTAATAAAGAGAGAGAAATGATGTATTAGAACTTTTAAAATATTAGTAATAAATCAAGGTTTTCCAATATTGGTATTATTCATTAATAAATTTATGAGAAATTTATGGGTCCTACAATTTTTACATTTTTAAGTATTCAAAAACAATTTTTTTAGCTTATTGATAATTTTAAAAAACTGAGAGACATTTCAAATAAAAGATGTTGTCTAATTATGCACATTTTTATATTTGTGTAAATTTTTCTTTTTTACTAAATTCCTTATTTTGCATCCATGGTAACTATTGATTAGAAAATTAAAAAAATTTAACATTACTATAATTGGCAAAGGAATGTTAATTTTATCCAGTTGTGGCAGAAAAACTTTGAATAATTTTTTGGTTTTAAATTTCTTCTTCATCTAAATAATTTGATTTTATTTATTCAAATTCTTTGTATTCATGTATAAAGTAATTTGCTAAATAATATTCGTAAATCGATTTGTGCAGATACTGGTAGGTTTATTGCCCCTTATTTTGTATTTTTATTGGACTACATTTTAATAAACTATCAACCGTTTTGTATTCATCAATTTTCTTTATTTTTATTTTTAAAATTTAAATTTATTTAATGAATTAGTTTTTCATTTATGTTAATATTTAAATTTATATTTAATAAAAAAAATATACCAATATGTCTTCCTAAGAATTTACTATGCTACCAAATAAATCGTTAAATAATTTTATAGCCATTTTTCGATCAAAAGTGAATTTATTTTGTTTTAATATTTAATAACTCAAATAAGAATTAAATTGTAGTAAAATATCTTAACATAGATCTTAATCGAAATTAAAATTAAAACTACTTGAATCAAAATTTTAGGAAATATTGTTAATGGTATTTTAATTATTTTTTAAATTATTTTGTGCATTATTGGAATTAAAATTATTATTATTATTTATTGGATTATTATTGTTATTATTCGCAAATAACATATTAGTGTTCTCATTGTGTCTATCTGTGCTAGGAAGAACATTTTCCCCTTCTAATATATTTTAAAGACTGTTTAAATGTACGTTTTCATTTCTTTTATTTATTATTATAAAATTTAAATGGTATAATACATATATACATATATATTTATATATGTATATAAATAATTATATATATTATTTATTTTAATAAAAATATATTTATTAACTTTGAATTATAAAGTAAAGATTTATTTTACCCCTTTTTTTATATTTTGGATTAATGAAGTGCATGTTTCCTTTTTATTTTCGCCAGAAAATTAAAGTTTTCACTGATAAAATTTTAAATTTTTTTCAAGTTCCAGTTGTCTAAAAAGGTTTTGTACAAATTATAAGTTGAAAAATTGATAGGTTTTCCCTTTTTTTTGAATTTCGCATACATATTTTATCTAATTCCATTTTTATCATTTCTCAGTTTTTATTAATTATTAATTCTGTGTTATTCTTTTTCTAGAATTGGTAAAACTTCGATTAAAATTCTTAAAATTAGCGGATTTTTAGCCATTTCCTTTAAATCTTTATCTTCGTAAATATAACCTGTATATTATTCCAAAGTTTGAAAAGCTTACATTCGGTAATATTATTTGTGTTATTTCATCATATTTAAATAATTCTAGATAAACTATTCTATTTACTACTTATTGAATAGGGCTATGTGGAAAACCTGGGGCTTATAGTTGAACTCCTTTACCAATTTCTAGCTTAAAATTGTGTTAAGATTTTTAATTTTTAGGTTTTCTATCATTTCTTCGTAAAGTTTAGACTTTTTAAATTATTTTAGTTGTTTTTCTATTAATTTTTATTGTTCTGATATTTTACTGTTTTTTATTTGATTTTATATGTCTTTTACTATGTTTTAATTAATTATATTTTCAACCTCTTTTAGGATATCTTGCTCCATTTTTTCATATTTAGTTTTAAAATAATTATCCGAATCTATACTATTTGGGTCTTTTAGGTATTGGGACAATTATTTTTCTAATTAAATTTTCATGTTTTATTTTTTTTATAAAACTACAGGTTTACTTTTATCTTAAATGAATAACTACTTAATTTTTTCTATGTTTGGCAGTGCTTCTCCTCTAGATGTGATGATAATTTTATTTTAAGGATACTGATATAACCTATAAATTAAAAGAGAAGGAAAATAAATAATAATTAATTTTTTAAAAAATAATTTTATTTACTTAAAAAGTGAATTAAGATTAATTTTTTCGGATATAAACGACATTTCATCGAATCCATCAACTAAAAATACAATTCTTGCTGGTTTATAAAGATTATCTGAGCCATTTTAGTTACCATAATTTTATTAAATACTAGTTCTTTTAGAGCCCAAAAAATCGTTAAAAAGTAAACTATTTCTAGAATTAGAATTTCTAAATATTAAATCTTAGCTATTTAAAAGGAATTTATTTTTTTATTTTCCAAAAATACTAGATTAAATGGACTTGTTAATAGATTGTCTTTTATTTCCCATTAAGGAATTTTACTGCTTCGAATTTTACTGCTTACTTATGATTGAGGTTTGGTTTTGCAAGTTTTGAGATTTTAAATTAACTGAGTTTTGAACGTAAATTGACTATTGGTAGTATTGAGAGAAGAACATGAAATCTTGTTCATCGTTTTCTGAGTAATTGGAAGTGTTATCTGAATTTTCAGAGTTTGGTTCGTCTTCTTGCTCTTCGTTTTACTGTTTTTCTGTAGTTTAAAAAAGTAAATAATTATTTATTTATTTTTTTAAGAAAATTTTAAATTTTTTAGATATAATTTGTATAAAGGTAGTTAAAATTTAAAAGAATAATATTCTTTTTGGCTTTTTCATTTATTTACCGAAATAATTATCTTATAAATATGGCTAAATATTGTTATTATAAGTAAAGCTGTAGTTATTTTCTATTTTTGACTATTTTTCTTCAGGATTTATATTGATCGACTCCTCTTTCATGTATTAGGAATTTAAATTTACGTTTTATTTGCTAAAAATGATTTTTTCTAAATCTTTAGGGGTTTTTATTTGCTGGTATTTTTGCGCAGTTTTATTTTGCATATAATTTTAAACTATTTAATCTTCTTGATATTAACATGAATCTTAACTTTTATCCCAAGTTATTTTAGAACATGTAAATCTCTTAAGTTATTTTACGATATTATGTAAATAAAAAGGATATTTTCTAGTTTTATGACACTCTTTTTCTTAACATTTAATGAATCCATAATATTCTTTAGGACACTCATATTTATCATATATTTTATCAATGTGATTTTCTAATTATTTTTCGTCTTAAAAAAGGGAAAATTTAATAATTTTTATTTTTTCTTCGTATTGATTTGTTTATTCTTTTTCAGGGGAATTTTATCGTAAAAATTTATTTGGTATCTAAGAATTAAATAAACTTTAATTTTATTGTCTCATATTATTGCTGAACTAACTTTTTTTATCAGTGCTTTTAATTTCTAATTCTTATTTTAAATAATGCAAATAAGATGATTTTCCTTGGCCACTATCGCCTAAAATTACCATATACTAGTCAGGATTTTCTTTGTTGAGAAATTTCAAAGTCTATTTTAAAAATTATAAAAATTTTTAATTTTTTTATAAATTTATAAAGATTAAAAATAAATTTTTAAGTAATTTACTTATTAATATAAATCTTTTTCATTTTGATGAACACTATAACTTTACTAGATTTTTTCATCGTTTTAATTGGAGTATAATTTGAAACACTGTGTATTTTTTACGTAAGATTCTAGTTAAAAAAAAAGTTCCATAACATCTTCTGCATTATTTTATCTTTTTTCACCATTATTTTCAGATCTTTTGCTAATTTTATTATGAAGTATTTCTTCTGCTATTTTTTGCGGGTCTTATATGCCATTTTTATAATTTTAAAATTTTTTAGAATCTACAAATTATTTAAGTTCATTTAAGGTATAATCTTCTTCTATAAATTTATGCATTTGGTCTAAAAATAATTGGAAATCTTTATTTTTTTTGTAAAATTCAATAAAAATATCATTTTTTATAATATTCATAATAAAATCCAAATTTTCCTTAGTCTAATATAATTTAGATTTTCCAATATCTAGTTCGAATTTTTTTCTATATTCTTTGTTTTTTGGCCTTTAATAAAGCGAAATGTCTTGAAAAGTTCTGATTGCCGTGTAGACTTCATTTTTAAATCTATCTTGTTTGTTTTCAAATTATGGTTGTTTTCCGCAATTTAGATATTTTCCATTCGCTCTTTTAAAAGAGTTAAAGTATAGTGGCGTCATTTAATTTTGAAATTGATAATTTTCAACTTTTGAGGCTCCTCCTAAATCAATAATTTTAAGTTATAATGTATTGTTCTAACTGTCAATTAAGTTTTCATCTTCCCATAAGGACAAAACAATATTTGCTGGTTTTCTATTAATTATATATATTTATAAAATTTGTATAATCAAATAAATTTAATTTTTTTTTTATATTAAATTTTTAAATGAAATATGTTTATTTTTTATATATTTATAGTTATATATTAAATATTATTTTGTTTTTTATACATATCCCCATGAAAATATCCTTAATCAAAGAAAAATATAATGAATTTAATCAAAGTTATAAAAATATAGTATAGTTCTTCTTTTTTCCAAGTTATGTTATTTTTTTGCCTTTCTAAAACGAAATCTTCTAAAGAACACAATCCTAAATCGTAAAAAATTTAATAATTTACATCATCAGTTTTTTCAATAAGCATACAGTATTCATTTAAATGTATTCCTATATTTTTTTCAAGTTCAAAATATTTTTTTTTTTCTTATTCGTAATTTTCTTTTCTATTAAAATTGATATTAAAGTTGGAATTTAAGATAAAATAAATAAGATTTAAATTAAATAAAATAATAAAGAAGTTTAATGGTTTATATTACTTAAAAAAGTTTTTAACTGCATAGAATTTTTTTTATTTGAAATCAACTACGTGGTTAACATAACCATAGGTCCCTTAACCGGCCGCGCCCATTGGAATATGACTGTTTTATAATATATTAGAAATTTATATAAGATTTTGTGCAGTTTAGGTGTAAATTTATTTAGGGTTTGTTTTTATTTGAACTGAGTTTATTATAGTTTCATATTGGTTAGAAACTTATTATTAATTTTCATAATTAATATTTGAATTTTGAATGAAATCTGAGTTAATGTTTTTAAGAATTTCGCTATTTTCCATTACATTTTGATTTAAAATTGAACTTTGAAAACTGGGTTGCCTGTTTATAATTTGTTTACTTTTTTATTAAGTAAGTATTTTACTTATATCTATATAAAAATTGTTATTAAATAAGAAATAATGTAAGTTTATTAGATTAATAAATATATAAAATTTTTAATGGTCAAAAAAAAAAAAAAATGCCTACCTTATTAAGTTTTGAATTTCGTATTGTCTAATGATGCTACACGATCTCTGTTTTCCATTTCATTATCGTTTCCCATAGAATTTTTATTATTTAATGTAGATTAACCTTTATCATTTGTATATTAGGGATTACTATTTTACAATTCATATTTGAAAGTGTTTTCATTAGTTCCGTATTAATTATTTTAACCATTATTTTTATCATTATTTTTATCATTATTTTTATCATCATTTTAATTATTATTATCATCATAATCATCATCAAAATTGAATTATTATTTTTATGAACCTAAATGCTTATTAATTTAAAAAGAGATGTCATCACAATATTATTTGTCTTAATTTTACTATTACTATTACTAATATTATTGTTGTTCATCTTCTTCGTCATCTTCGTCATATATTTAAATTTCTATATCTGTATTGTCTAAATCTAGATTTCTTTTATATGGAATTTATTAAGAATCATTTTAAAGATGTGGTTTACTTAGAAATGATTTTGAAAGATTGCTGTTATTTAAATTAAAATAAGTATTATTTATGGTACTGTTAATATTTTGCGAATTTTAATTAAGTTTAGCATTTTGATTAAAAGTCATGTCTAGAATAGTATGCGAATCTTGGGTTAAATTTTAATACTAATTATGTATATTATTATTATTTAAATTTAAATTTAAGTTTTGATTCAAATTTGGGTATATATTTTCTCTTGGAATTTAATCCACTTTTGTTTATTTGGTTGTATCTGTGTTTTATGTAGTTAAGTGGGTTTTTTAATTTTTAGAAAAATCGTTTAATTTTGAGTATTTTTAAGAATCTGTCATTAAAGTATACTATCCAGATTTTAATTTTTATTAAGGTGTCGGAATTAATTATAGTTATTTTTCCATATAGTCGAAATCTTTATCAAATTTATTTTAGAAATTTAATTATCTTGGACTTAACTTCTTTAAAATTTCTTACTGATTTAATTATTCATCTAGGCCGCGAAAATATTCTTTTAATTTAATTATAAATAATTAATTAATATTACGATTATAGAATAAGTGTTATTTATTTAATATATTATAATTACTTTCATTTTAATAGGTGTTTTCTGTGCTTTAAAAAAATTATTGATCATTTGTAGATCTTGGTATACTTTTTTAAGTATTTATATCGTTAAAACTTTTATAAGTATGAGGAGGAGAATAAATTTGATCAGGGGTTTAAAATTGATTTTTTTAGTAATTTTGGTAATCTTAATGTTTTTAATTAGAATCAAGGTTAGAATTATCCATGCCCCCCTTTAATTGTTTTTTATTAATGATAAGTGCAATTTTACTGTTATTTTACTCATTTTTACTGGGTTATTAGAAGTTTTTTTCAGTTGTTTATGGATTTTTATGTTATATAACTATAAATTACAAAGAAGTGAATTTTATAATTTGGCTTGGTAATTTTATGGCTTTTTAATTTTGAAATTTATTTTTGGTAATTATTTTTATAGAGGTTTCATTTTTAATTGGTTGTTAATTATTTTATATTTCAAATTTAATAAGATTTTATAGCAATATTTTCGAATCTTATAAATAAAGAAGTTATTTGTCTTTAAATTTATGCATTTATTTTAATGTTTTTATATGAATCTCACATATTTTATTTTTCATAGTGTCATATTTTAATTCAAAGTCAATTATATTATTTATCTATTCAAATTTAAATTATTTTTATGTTATTGAAAATTATTTATGTTTTTTTATATTTTTATCCTAACTATTGAAGTTTTTTAAAGGATCGGGCTATTTTTATTGGTATATCATTTTGGTACCCTTTTAATTTTATTTTTTTATATATTTTCTATAAAATGTGAAATACGAGAATAAAAATTAAAATTTAATAATACTAATAAAACAACAAAATTACTATAATTTTTGAAATTTATTTTTCATTAGTCCAAATTATGTGTCATTTGTCAAATATATATGTGTGTGATTATATATTTTAATAAATTATAAATTTATATTAAAATAGCTTATATTATTTATATGATTTTTATAATAAATTTAAATATTGATTATTTTTATAAATTATTAATATTTTAAAAAAAAATTATTTTTAATAAATATGAATTTTTATGTAAATTAAAAATTTCTAGCAAACACTCAAATTTATTAGAAATCCATTATATTTAATTAAAACAAATAATTATAAAAAATTTTGCAATTTAACTTACTTAAATTTTTTATTAATTTTGGCAAATTTTTATAATTTAATAATTTCATTTAAATATATTAAAAAAAGGAAATATATTTTTCACCATTTAAAAATCGAACTGTTTATTTCTAAATTATAATTATATAATTAATTTATATTTGCTATAAAAATTTATTATTTTCTGTTATATTTAAATTCATTTAACAATATTAATTATATTATAAATACTAGTAAAACTAAAAAATATAATTTTTAGAAAAAAAAAGTATAAAATAAATATAATTGATGTAGTAAATTCAAAATTTTGATGTAAAAAAATATTAAAATAAGCCTTTTATTAGTTTTGAACAAAAAGAGTATTTTGAATATAGAGAAACAAAAATTAAAGTAAAGTAAATCTTAGAAAAATATTAGATCAAATTAAATAAATTGCATTAAAAATACTTGATATAAAAATGTAAAAAATTTAAAAATAAAGTGTTTATTATTTTTTTTTTTAACAATATTATAATAAATATTTATTTAAATATTTAATTGAATTTATATTACTTTTTTTTCGTTTTAATTTAGAATAGCTTATATCTGAAATGAATTCTAAAATTGATTAAGAAAATGCTAGCTTTAAAAATAGAATGGCTAATTATACCAATAAAAAAAATTAAAATAAATAATATTTCGAAGATATTGAATAGTAGTCTTCTAAAATTAAAAAAAGTAATCAAAAATCATTATAGAAAGACAAAATGGAAAATATTAAAATAGACGAATTGTAAGTTAATTATTTGATATAAAGTCCGGAATAATAAAAAATATCAAAAAGACTAGATTTTATGGATAAAGAAAATGAAAATTAGATACAAAATAATTTTTTAGAAAACGTTAAATTAATGTAATAAAATAAAAGTGTATAATAATAGTAACAGTTTGAAAATTCTAATATTTTAAATAAAATTAATCAAAATAAAATTTTATAAGTAGAAGAAAAATAATTTAATTAATATTCAAATGAAAATTTGGTGAATCAAATACAATCTTATCAATAACGTTAAAAAGAAGAAAAATAAGATAATGTATTAAAAAAATAGAGATAGATTTTGTAAGAAAAAAGCATAAATTAAAATAAATAAGAAAAGAAAATTACTCCTATTATTTAGAAACATGAATTTAATGATAATTAATAAAATAATGATTATGATAATAATAATAATTAGAAAAATCGTGTTTAAGACTAGAACATTTAAATATAAAATAATAAAGAAAATGATACATTTAAAATGCATAATATTTAAGAAAAGAACTGTAGCTTATAGTAAAATAAAAATGCTAATGATAATTTATTTGATAAGATAAAAAAGGCATAATTTTATGAATAATTAAACTAATAAAATGAATTAAATTAATAGTTGTATGAATTTAGTTTCAATAATTAATATTATAAAAATTAAATTATAGTAAAAGATTAAGAAGTTTTAGGTAAAAATAAAGAAAATAATGAAAATAATAATTTTAAAAGCTTGAAAAATGATAAAATCATAAATGATTAAAGTAAACTTAAGTAATTAATCGAGTAGATGAGAATTAGTAAGAGTAATGGAAAAAATGAGGTAATAAAAAGATAAAATAATCGAGAAATATATAAGTACAAAAATTGTAACAAATCACATATGGATATATATAAAAATGATTAAATTTAGGATAATAAAAATAATTAGAATAATAGTTTTTAGGACTTTTAGTAGCTAATAAAAATAAATAAAAATTAATAATTTTCATAAATTAAACTTAAAAAATATAAAAATGATTTTTAAATGAGAATTTAAAATTATGAAATTGAAACTGATTTGGAAGAAAGTGAAAGGTTATTGGAAACCAATCGATTAAAATAATTTTAAAGAGAGTTTTTAAAAAAAAATTATTTGTAAATAAAAAAAAAAATTTGATTAAAAAATTAATAAAAATTGTTCATTATTTTTTATTGTAGTTAGATAATAATATACTTATTTATATGTAAATGATGAATTTTGTGAATAAAATTAATTATATAAATTATATATTATTATTAAAATAAAATACAAATAAAAATTATTAATATAAAGAACATTTAATAGAGATTAAATAGATCAATTTAGAATATTAGATAAATTATTTATGAATTTTAAAATCATCTGAATCTTTATTATAACTGCTATAATTTTTTTTATTTTAATTTTAAGTTCATTCTTTTTCTAATAAAGACTATTACATAGGTTAAAGTTCAACATCTTTGTATTAACTAGTATCATTATTTAAAGTCATATTAGAATTTGGTTCAAAACTAATTAATTTTTTTAAATTTTTAGAAAATCTTCTTCTGAAATTATCCATTTTACTAGTTTCTATTAAATAATCTTTCATGTCTTATTAATAAGTTTCTTTTAAGAAATAAGTGAATATATAACCTATACATGCTAAAAATCCTAAAGATGATAATGGACTTAAAGTAAAGGTGTCTTATATTTATGATGTAAATATTGGTGAATATGTACTTCCTATTGAATAAAATAAATTAAATTAATAATTTTTTAAAAATAGTTATTCATTTTTTTAAAAATTTCTAAAAAATTAATATTTAAATAATATTTTTATATAATTTGTTACCTAATTATCCTACAAGCATACATATACCTAATCCTTATGATCTGAAAACTGTAGGATAAATTTCACTTGTATATGTCATTAAAATCACACCAAATAGCGTAATTGCAAATTTAAGTCCCTTATAAGTTTAGTTTATTAAGAATTTAACAATACAAATTTTTTTTAAAATAATGAAGTTTTATTATAAAATTTTATAAATATAATTACAATTGCACATATAAGTGTGAAAATTTCTTGCCAGCATAGTATGGCATCAAAATAACATTCTGCGGGCATTTTACCGATAAATGCCAAAATAATTGCCATAAATAAAATTATTATCATAGACAATTTAAATGCTTTCACCCTTCTCATTGATAATTTTAGCGGAACTAAAATTTGAAAAATATTAATACTTATTTATAAACATATATGCATAAATTATTTGAATTTGATATATTAATATTTTTTATATTACTGCTTATTAATGCTGCGATAACTTCAGACATACCAAGCAAGAAGAAACTTAAAGCTTAATGGCCCATACTGTTTATATTAAATGATATAGAATAATAAATAAAATATCTTGTAAACCAACAATAGGCAGTATTAATTGTGGATATAAAAATTTCTTTATTTCTGCAGAAAATAAAATAACTGGCTTTTTGCTTTTTTTTATTTTTTTATTCCTATTCTACTATATCTTCTATTTATTTTTTTTCGAAATCATCAATACTTATTT
The DNA here is from genome assembly GCA_001447515.1 of Pseudocohnilembus persalinus. Taxonomy (NCBI): domain Eukaryota; phylum Ciliophora; class Oligohymenophorea; order Philasterida; family Pseudocohnilembidae; genus Pseudocohnilembus; species Pseudocohnilembus persalinus. Next base: position 526,668 of record LDAU01000194.1, on the reverse strand, counting down.
ATTTAGTATTAATAATTACACTTACTTTATTATTATAGTCCTCCATTTCATCATATAAGTGAAATTCTAAAACAAAATTAATATATATTTTATATATAAATATATTATTATATAATTAAAATGTAATTAATAATATTAAATTTAAATTATTAAGTCAATTTAGCTATTACCAAATGCCGGTCTTAAGTTAAATTCACTAATATATTTGAAAACTAATCGAGCTTCTTTATATCTTCCCTTTCCAACTAAAAACCTTGGACTTTCAACAAAATATTTTCTAACGAAGTAATGAGATAATAACAATGGAATTCCACTCATCATACATAAATATCTCCAGTCTTTAACAAATGAATATAATAAAGTATATAATAATTATGCAGTTCCCCAAGTTATGAACAGAATTGTGGAACTAAAATTTCTGAATCTGGAACCTGAAATTTCTGAGCAATATGCTTATATTGTAGTTTCGAAACCTCCAAGTCCGAATCCAGCAAAAAAATTTATAGCTAAAAAAATTTAAACAGAAGGTGAAAAAGCTATAGAAGCTAATGCAATTGCGCCTATTAATTAACAAGAAACTATAATTTTTCTTCTTCCATATTTATCGGCAAAATAACTCATAATAAGTGAAGATAAACCTTAACCTTTTTAAATGATCATAAATAAAATTAATATTTATGAAAAAAGTCTTAAAATAATTTAAATTTTTAGGTATAAGTATTATAATTTGAATGATTTTTTTGTCTATTTTATATATATATAAGAGTTTATTTACCAACAAAAAAAACTGAAGGACAAATGTCTAAATACCACGAATCTTCACAAACTAATTAAAAATAAACAGCAAACATACTTTTTTATTTTACTTTAAAATAATCTTCTTAATTATCATGTAATAATTAGCAAACTTCTGACTATAAGCAGCCATAATAAGAATCTGTTTTTTCATTATAACATTAAAAATCTGGAATTTAAAACATAATTGTCATTCCCATTGCATAGAAAGAGTAGAAAATCCATTACTTTATATAATTTTTTTTTATATGTCAAATATATTTATGAAATACCAAAATTTTATATTAATATTTAAAAAAATAATGTTTTTTATATTATTTTTATCATTTATATAATTTTATAGTAAAAGAATAATATATATATTTATTACAAAAGCTAGGATGTATATGATTTTTTTTTAATATTTTGAATTATCACCAATATATTCAAATGCTTTGTCTAAACTAATAAATGTATGTTTCATATCTCTTACTTGGAAAGCTGGTTTTTTTTTACCCTTTTTTGCATCTCTTTTTGAAAGTGACTGTTTAGAAATAAATATATAAATTATTTTAAACTTGTTTATTTATTTTAACAATAAAATTAATAATAATTAAATTCATCTAATGTATAAATATTTGTTATATTTGTGTTTTAAATTATTTTTTATTTAAATTATTATTTACTGAATTCATTTTTTTATTTTTGTTATTATATACTTAAGTGCTGCTATATAAATTTAGATTTTTGTATTTTAATTAGCGGAAAAAAATTTTAAATTTTAATTTTTTTTTTTTTTTGAATAAATAATTAAAAAAATTGTTTTTATTATTGATTTTAATTGGTATTAGATTTTCTAATTAGGTTGATAAAAAAAATCAATCAAAATAATTATTATATTGCTTATTTATATGTAAATAGAATATAAGAAACTATTTTGTAGTTTCGTATCCCTAGCAATAAATTTATTGAATAATACTGATTTTAATAAACATAAAAATCAAATTCTTATATTACATACTTTATATTCTAGTAAGGTTTAAGCAATACTAAATATATTATGTAAAAATATTATTTTTTATAAATTAATTAATAATATAATGTTACATATATTATTATTAAATTTGTTAATTCCAAAAATTACTGTAAAATCAGTTTAAAATTTGAAATATAAAAATCGATAATCATAGAAATAATTTGAATGATTTTATTTAAAAATTATATTGTGGTAATTAATTATATTATTTTACTATATCTTATCATTATAAATAAATAATATCATTCCTGAAATAAAAAAATATTATAAAAAAATAAATAAAAATTGAATATTTATTTAAAATCAATTTAATTTAGCATAAAATGGATAAATTTCGAGAAGCGATTCAGTAGGGAAAACAAAAATGGGATAATTTAGAATTTAATAGAAAATTTTAAAGTGAAAAATAAAAGATAAACCAAAATTAGAATTAAAACTAATAATATAATAGAAATTTTGAAAATGATACTGAAAATTAAAATGGTAAAACTTTTGAAAGATAATATGAATATTATGAAGATAAAACAAAATAAAAATACAAATTTTATGAATATAGTTACACAAAATTTGATAACTAAAATTTTAAAAATTAGCAACAGAATTTTAAATAAGAATAGTAAAAAAATAATAATCAATAATTTAATTAATAAAATTAAAAAAGCAATTATCCACATCCAGCAGATATAGATTTTTTTGACAGAGTTAAATTTAGCACAAAATATTATACAAAATTATATACTACTGTTGGAAAGGAGTTATTAAAAGATAACTAATATTGGAAAAAAATTAAAGAAAATTTTAAAGATAAGTAAGATTAAAGTTAATCTTTTAGTAACTAATAATAATATAATTAAAATTAAAAACCTGGCGAAAATACACATTAACATTATAAAAGTAATAATAATTACAACAGCTACTATAATTAATACTAAGATCATTAAAAATAATTTATAAAAAATATAAATATAGAGACTAGCAAATAATATTTAAACAAATATAGAGAAAAATTGAACAAATTATATGAAAAAGGTGTGGAAAAAGGTAGGAATATGGAATTTTCTGATAAAATAAATGAAATGTACAAATAAGGAAAACAAAACATAAATAGTTAAAAATTAAATGATTTATTAAAAAAAGGATAGAATTATGATTATAAAAATGTTTTTGAACAAAGTAAAGAAAAAGTTAAAAATATTGGAAATTAGGCCAAGGAAAAAATAAAATCTATGAAAAATTAATAATAAAATAATAATTATAATAATGACTACCAATAAGGATCCTAGTATAATCATAATTTATATAATTAAGATTATAATAATAGATAAAATTTTTAAAATTAAGGTAACTAATAATAACATAGATAAGACTTTTAATAAGATTATTAAGAAAAAGGAACTAACTAGGTTAATAAATACAGATAAAAATTAAATTAATTATTAAATAAAGGTTTAGAAATGAGTAAAAATTTGAATAAATCAGATTTAAAGGAATAATACTAAATAAATAAAGAAAGGTTTAAAAATATGGGGTATTATTTGAAATAAAAATTAAATTCAAATAATAGTTAATAATAATAATCAAATAATTAATACAATTAATACAATAAATACAATTAAAGTTAATAATTTTATACCAATAATTAAAATTATTAATAGGATAATTAGGTTAGGAATTAATATAATAAATAAGAAAACCAGTATGAATAAAATTATTAAGATAAATTTTTTTAATGGGGACGAAAGATATATGATAAGGCTTTTTAAATGGGTTAATAGTATAATCCTTTGCCTTATGGAAAAAATAAGTTAAATGAAGCTAAAAATTTTTTATCAGACTCATTATTTAAAGGGACAAGTATTTTGGGTAGAAATAAGAGAAAACTTGGATTATTTATGGTAGGAACTGTGTTTGCGTATTCATTGGGCCAGGCTATTCCTAGATATTATTATTAGTAATTAATAGCACATTTTTTATATTTTTATTATCAAAATTAACGTAAAATTTTATAAATAAATTTTTAACTCAATATAAAAGATTCAAATTAGAGGAATAGAGGTTATAATTTAATTTGTAAACTTAGTAAAATTTGTTAAATAGTTAATTGGAAAAAAAATAAAATGGATAAGAATAATAGAATATTTAAAAAATTCCTATATAGGAAAATTTAAATAAAGAAAACAATAGAGTATTTATTTAAGAAAAATAATAAAATGATAATAATATTAATTCAAATAGTAATTTAAATAAAGGTGAAAAAACTTTTGATGACGTAAAAGATGATTATGAATACAAAAGTCCATTTTAAAATTGAAAAAATTAATTATAAGATTATTAATTTTTAATATTTTATGTCGAAATAAATTTAATTAAAATTTATAATAATTAATTAAAGAATTTTTACATCTTTATTGGTAAATTAATTTATAGAATGGTATTTAATCAATAATTTACATAAAAAGATTATTTCAATTTTATATTATAAATTCTTAACAATTAATATTAAATTATTTTTTCTTTTTATCCACAGTTTTTTGTCCATTTTATTTTTACTCATCTAAATAACTATCACTGTAATATTCCTATATTTTTTTAATAAAATTAATAAAGTTTATATAATATTTTAATATATTTTGAATACATACATCCATATTAAAAGGTTTAGCTTTAGAGTTCCAGCACTTTTTAAAATTAATATTAAAAATTAATTTTAAAAAATAGATTTAATAATATAGAGATTTACTATGAAGGGCTGAGCATTAGGATTAAAGGGCTTTTTATTATAATAAAAATAAAATAAATTTAATAATTAAATATTTAAGTATTTAATTATTTAAAATAAAAAAATAAAGATAAATTTTTACTAAAAAGATTTTGGCGTCTGGATTCAATTTCTAAAATTTTAATTTAAATAAAAATTAATTAAAATGGTATATTATTTATAAAAATTATATTAATTTTTACAGAAAATGATTTTGCATCTAGATTCCATTTATACTTTAATTAATCTTGTTTTAACTGTGTTGGATTTTTATCATAGTACTCAATTATTTGCTAAAAGTACTATAAAAAATATAAAATAGTTATAATTTTTTATACTAATACAATAATGACTATTTATTTTATATTTTAATTAAAAAAATAAAATATTTTTATTTATTAATTTTTTAAATATTATTTATTACAGAATTATATTCATCTTCAGTCATTCCCAAACTTTCATAATCTACGGTCTATTATTTTTTAAAAAAACCAAAATCATTTATTTATTTTAAATTTCTGTTTATTATTTATTTTAATTTTTTTTATATAATGTTATTAATATTGACATTTAATTACATATTCACTTTTTTATTATAAAGAATTATCTTAGTTTATTTCAAATATTTAAGCTTCTGAATTCATTTATTTTTGTTTCTTTGTACTACTTTTATCACTAGTACTATCAGAAAACTTTATATTGAAATTAGCTTATTTAAATATTCAATTTGGTGATTTATAATTAATAATTAAAAATTTTAAATAAAAAAATTATTTTGATTACTTGAAATGGTTCCGAATCATACACTAATTTTTTCTTTTATTTCAATATAAATATTTATTAAATTATAAATTTATTTAAATTTAAATGGTGCATTATACCTTAGCTAATTGACTATCACTCATATTTTTTATTTTTTTTATTGTTTAAATTATTTTTTTCTTATAAGAATTTTTATGGATATATTTTTTTTATAGTTTATTGAGATATCTTAGTAGAAATATTATAGTATAAATACAACTAAAATTTTTATTTATTTTGCATTATATTTATTAATAAAATTATAAATATATGTTAATATAAAAAGCTTTATTAAATTTAATATTTATAAGTAGAATTATAATATAAATATATAAGAAAGTTAATTTTTCTATTTAATAACTTTATATTTATTTTTCAATTATTTTATTATATTGTTAATTTATAGTTTCTTATTATATAGTTTTTATTAAATTTATTGTGGATTATAATTTTCCTAGTTTTTTAAGAAAAGAGAGTATAAAGCCGTTATATAAATAAAAAATGATTATTATAATTATTCTTTAATCTTCAATAAAATTATTATGATAATTATAGATTTATATTATTCACTAATGTTCATTACTTTCTTTCTTTTTTATTCATATAGTCTTCTTAATAATAAATCTATAAATATAATTACTGTAATAATAAAATAAAAATTGAAATATAAACACAATAAAATAAAATAAAAATTCGCAAAGGAAAATTTTAAATAAAAGTCAATTATTATTAAAAAGAACATTAAATTTGTTTATATATTTTAGTAAAAAATTAACGAAAAAAAAATGGAAAACATTTCATCTGTAAGTATGATAGGATAACCTTAAGATCAATTAAATTAATAGTATCAATAAAAATTATAATTAGCTAGATATTCTAATTTAAGTGAAATAGAAAATAGTGAATGTTTTAAATATTTGGGTATTTAATAAATAATATAAATAAGAATAATTTTTAAATAAAAAAGGAGAAAAAGATTTTTTATTTTAGTTTAAATTAAAATAAATTTATAATAGATAAAATTTTTAATTAAAAGGAAAATGTAAAGATCAAAAATCAATGTTTGTTATATTTGCAAAATTTCTTCCTAAAGAAAAAAAATAATTAGAAAATTTAACTTTATATTTGATAAATTTAATGGATGATAAAATTTAAGGGTATATAGTTTATATTATACAGTTTAATAATTAGTTAATAATTTTATTTGATTTTTATAATGTTATAATATAAAAGAGGATTTTACTTAGTTGTGTTTAATACAATGATATCTTCTTATAATTGTGTGCAGTAGATTTTTAATTTTTTTAAATCTATGCCTGAAAAATATCATAAAAATTTAGAAAAAATGTATATGGTTGACCCTAGTTTTTGGACTAAAAGTTATATTTGGTGGAATAAAAAGAAAATTTTTAAATCAAAAATTGAGTACATAGATAAGTAATATATATAAATAAATTTTTACAGATAAAGTAATAATAATATCAATTTTTAACATTATTTAATTATTTTAGTTTTAAACAAGAAAGCAAAAGTGGAGTTTTGGAAAATATTTAGCTTTATAAAATTCCTGAGGAAATATTGAAAAATATTGGTTATAATTAAAAAGAATTACAGGAAATTAAAGAAGAAGAGGCAAAAAAATAAAAGGAGTTAGATTAAAATACGTTTGAGGGTAAAGAATTTTCTGAATTAGATAAAGATGAAAAAGATTAAATTCCTATTGCATTTAAAAAACTAATAGAATTCTTAAATGAAGACGATTAAAGATTAAAAATTTTGGGAATTTTTAGAAAATCTGGCTTTTAAAAAGAGTTAATTGAATTAGAAAATGAGTTTTTTAAAAAAAATTATGAGTATATTAATGAAGAGGAAATTGATCCTTTAGTAGCAGGAGGTATAAAAAAATATAATATTTATTTAATTACTATATAAATTTATTTTTAAATTTAATATTTTTTTTTTTATAAGGACTTTTAAAAAAAATATTACATAAATCAAAAATTCCTTTGTTTCCTTTCCGTGTTAATGATGATATATTAAAATTGATAGGTAATTATATGAGATTAATTATTTATATAAAATTTAAATGATAACATTTTTATGTAATATAGAAACTGATAGGTAAGATTAAATAAATTTATGTAAATAAATAATTGATAAAGAATTGGATGAATAAAGAAGAAATATTTTATAATATTTGATGGAATTTTTGATTAAAGTTTAGAGTTACCAAAAATAAAATTAGATGTCTGTTTATAACTTGGCAGTTTGTTTTGCCCCATGTTTACTAAGATCTGAATAATCTTCAATGTTAGATATTAAATTAACTGGGGGTTATGTAAGATTGATTTAAATTATTATGGAAAATTTAAATTATATTTTTGGAAAGTAAGATTAAATAAATGAGTCAACAGAATTGCTATAATAGGTTAATTAATAATGTAAAGAAGAAAATTAAGAATAAGGAAATGAATAAAATTTGGTTTAAAACGATTCATTTAAATAATAGAATTAAAATTAAAATGAAGAATGATTTTTATATTGTACCATTTAAATATTTTATAAAAAAATTAGATTTGTAAATATATATATAAATTATTATTAATTTAAAATTATAAATTTATATGATTAGCATTTATAATTAAATATATTCAATAGTATATAAATAAATGTTAAATAATTATAAAAATTTAATTTCATATATTATAAATCCGCGGATTTTATATAATATTTAATTAAAATATTTAAATGATCCTAATTTTAGAATTTTTCAAATATAAAATATAAATAAAAAGTAATTTTTTTTAAAATATTATGGATATAGAAAATAAAAGTTAAAAGATAGCTGTAAAACAAGAAAATTAAATTTTATTTATAAGCAAACAGCAATTTGAAAATGAGAATGATTATGATTAAAATTAGAATTATAAATAAATCATAGAAATAAATAGGCTTAACAGGAAGAATTTTATAATTGAATTCAAAATTTTTTACTAATTAACTTTAGAACTTTTAATAAATACAAATTTTTTGTAATTGGATAATTAAGAATTAGAAGAATATTTGAAAGAATACTAGAAAAAAATTAAAAATTAAAGTCTTTTTAAATAGTATAAAAAATAATTAGCTTGGGATTAAGATAAAATAGAAGGTATTGATATAAAATAAAATTAGTTAAACTTTATTTAATTTTTTTCTTATTTTTTAATAAAATTTAAAAATATTTAATATATTTTAATTTTAATTAAGATTAGGTACTTCTGTCACTAGTAGGAGTTGTAAAAAATAAGTAAATAATAAAGGGTAACTGTAATAAATAGTTAAAAATATTATTATTAGAAGTTGAGTTGGTTTTGAAAGAAAAAAAAACTATTTAGATTATTAGTTATTAAGATATTGAAAATTTGGATAATATAATTAAAGTTGATAAAATTTATATTTTTTAACACTTAAAAGGAATTATTTAATAAATATAGTAGGAAATTTGGGGCTAGATTAATAGTTTTACTAAAATTTTTAGAGTTGAGGACCAATAATTTGTATAAAATGAATTATAAGTAATAAAAGATTTAATTAATATATTTAATTTTATTTTTAATGAGTTAATATTAATTTATAAAATTTTAAAGATATATGAGACTATAGAACTGACTATAAGAAAATACAAAAAATTTAGCAATTTAAACAAAAAGAATCCTTATAAAATGTTTATAAGAGACTATATTTACTCTTTTTAGATAGCAAATGAAAAGTTATAATAGAAATAAAACTAAGTTATTTCTAAAAATTAAGACGAATATATGATATAAAATGCAAAAAATATATGTTAATAATAATAAGACAACATTTTAGATACAAGTTTGTATATAAATGATTTTTTGAAGGTTGTTGAACCTGAAATTATTGAACTTATAGACGGGTTTATTTATAGAGTGAAGTTAATTAATTTAGAAAATTAGAACTAGGATTTGATAAAATTTAGAGTAAAAATTTTGGACGAAGAAGAAAATAGTATGAATTTTATAAAGATGTAAATTTTTTTGGGAAATTAGGAAACAAATTAAGCAATGAATTTGCTAAAAAATTTTAGAAGATTTAGATTTGTTAATTGCAAGAAAAAAATTTCTTAGAAAGGAGATATTTAATATATGTGTAATTTTTCTTAAAGAAATATAGTTTTGCATCCTTCTGAAAATTAGTTTTTATTTAAGGAAATAAAAGAAAATAGTAATAATTAAAATTAAAACTCTGTAAATTAATAAAATCTCAATGGGAAAAAATAGTTTAACTACAATTCTATTTATTAAGAATATATAAGCGGGTAGAAGGAATATTATATTTATAGCAAAATGCCTTTATCAAATTTAAAAGATTTGAATAATTCTTTTGTAATAAATAGAAGCCAGTAAAAATTTAACGTAATAATTACAAAAACAATAGGGATCAGCTTTTAATATGTAAAATTTTTTATTTAAAAAATACAGTATAATTTTTAAAAATTAAATTCTTATAATTTGATTTATTATATAAATTACTTATTTTTATTATTTTAAATATTTTTAATTTTTAAATTAAAGATATGTAAAAATTGTAAATCTTTGATAAGTAGTATAGAAATTTGTAAAATATGCTAAAAAAATGAATTAATTTTAAAATGTAGATGTTTTTGTATGGTTTAAGATAATATGAGTTAGGGATATATGGTTTTAAAAAATAATTTAGTGTTTTAATTTTTTGGTATTAGTTATGATTGGACAAAATAAATAAAATAAAAATGTTTGAGTGAAAATGGGACTTTTATATTGAATAAAAAAAAAATAGATTCAGAATTTTAAGAACTCAACAATGATTTTTATTTTAAATAAGTTGAAAAATAAGTAATAGGTTTACCATACTGCGACACAATACAGACTTAAAAATTTTATCAAGAATTAAATAAATTTTAAGATAATTAATTTGAAGATTATCATAATAATAGTCATATAAAACTTAATCTTAATGGAACATTTATTTTGAACTAGGTTAAAATTTAAAAATTTTTTTTATAAATTATGTAAAAATTTATTTTTAATTTTTAAATAGAAAAAACATGTAGAATAAATTCCTTGCATTAAAGTTATGTACATATTATAAAATTAGAGCAATTTGGAGGGATATTAACTTTTAAAGTAAATAGAAAAATTAAATTAAAAAATAGAAGAAGATTAAGTAGAAAATTAAATTTGAATGTAAAAAATATTGAAAATTATTATATTTTATATATATGAGTTTTATATTTAAAATTAATTTATTATATGGAATATATTGTAGGTATTCTTTTTTTATATATTTAAGGTCCCGGGTTTAGTGTCTGATTTTTTTCTTTAAAAATTGATTTTAAATCTGTATTATTTAAAAAAAAACATAATTTTATATACTATATTAAAAAATAAATCTTATATTCTGGAAATACTTTTTTAAAATAAAAAAAATAATTTATAAAGTATTCTACCATATTTAATTTAAATATAGAAAAAGGAGGGGTTTTTGAAATAATAAAATTTAAAAAATAGTTTAAAATGGAAATAGAAGAGGAAAAATCAAGGAATTTAGATTTGGAATAGATTAAAAAACGGAGAAATGATGTTATTATTGAATTAGAATTTTCAAAATTCGCTGAATGTCCATCAGGAACCTGTCAGCAAATAACAAGAGAAAATCATTACAATCATATTTTTAGTTGCAAATAAATAAAGGCAAAAGCGATAAAAAAAATATATTTTTGTCAATTTCACAGAGCTCATGTATTTAAAACTGCCGAGGAAAGGGACGAGCACGAATATAATTGTTTAATTTATAAATATAATAATTTATACGTTTCTGATAAAATAAGATGGGGAAGAAAAGAAGAAGACTTTATGGTAATATAAAAATTAAAAATGTTTGAAAAATTTGATTTTAAAAAAAAAAAATTTGTAAAGATATTTTAATTTTATAAAATTATGAATTATTATATTAGACTATTCATGGGGCTCTTGATTAGGAAAAGTAAAATGAAATGCCTCCGAAATTGTATAAAATTTGGTTAGAAAAACAAGAAAAAAAGCAAAGGTTAAAAGAGGAATAAGAGAGAGAAGAGTAAATTTAAAAATAAAATTTGGAAAATGATTTATAAGAAAGAAAAGAGAAAAGTGAAATTAATAAAGAGGGTATTTTTGAAATAAATTTAACAAATCCATTTTCAAATAATAACGCAAAATATTTGGATGTGTTAAGGTGTGATGATATAGCTTAAAAATATTAAAAAGAACAAAGATAATTTCAACAAATTGGGAAAAAAATTAACATTGAGAAATTATTATTCATAGATGAAGTCGATTTTATTTTAAACAGTTTCAGGGAAATTAATGATTAAAAATCTTTCACTTAAGTAATTTTTTAATTTTATTTTATTTTATTTTTTAAAAAAAATATTTAATGATTTTATTTAGAGATGTATAGCCCAGTTTACTTAGATAAAGGACTATTCTGAAAATGACGGTAATATAAGATAATTGATAAAAAATAACGAGGAAAAAACATTTTTTCCGCACCCTATGCGAGTGGGAGTTAATTTGTCAAAATATAACTAAGAATTGGACAAAGGAAAAATTTTAATTTTAATACATAAAACAAATATTAAGGTACATAAGTATATGGTTGTTGATTGGGCTTTATTATTGGTTGACAGAGATAATTTGTAGTAAAAAGACATTGTTTTTTATGATAAGTCGTTATTAGATTTTTAAGGCAGGATGAAAACTAGAGAGTATTAGGAAAAATTAGAGGCTATTTAAAAATAAGAATAAGCTAAGGAAAAGTTTAGGTATTTAAATTATTGAATCATATATTTATTTATATATGTATTTTTTATTTAAAAAAAACAATTAATGTTAGAAAATTATTAATTAAAAAAATATACTTATATAGATATTTAGATGAATAATTTAAATTGAAAGAAAATGAATTGAAGAGAAAATTTGCAATACTAGCCGAAAAAAAAATTTAGTTTAATAAAATAGCAGTCGAATAATTTGAGGATGCTAGGAAAAAAAAAGAAAAAATGGAAAAAGAGTATTTGGAAAAAGAAAATGTAAATAAAAAATATCCTTAAATGATTATAGGTATAAAAGAATTTGTGAAAATAAAGTTTAATGTATTTTTTTATATTATGTTTTTGCTAAGTTATTATATATTTTTTTTAAAAGAATAAGAAGAGAAAATAAAAAAAATAGAAAAGGAAATTGAAGAGGCTGACAGACAGGCGTAGGAAAATTACGACTAAAAAGAAAAAGAGTTATAATAAATATTTAAGTAGAAATTGCAAAAAATAATAAATGATCATTACGACAATTTAAAAAATAAAAATGTGTACAACGAATATGGAAGGTTTTAAAACGAGTTGTAAAAATAATAGATAGAAGAAAAACAGAAATATTAAGAAATATAGAAACTTAATTAAAAAATAAAAAAATTGGACAATAAGTTACAGAAAATGGCTATTAGTGAGTAAAAAATTTAACATGAAACAAAATAAATATAAGAAAATTCTTAGAGTTAGAATTTGCTTGACTAAACTTAAAATGAAGTCAATTTTTGTAAAATGTGCAGAAAATTACAAGCAAGAGTTGTTATTATACCTTGTGGACACTTATTATATTGTAATGAGTGTTATTATTTGTGTGTGTCTAATTTTATAGATTTAAGGTTTTGTCATTTATGTGGAAAAATTGCGTAAATAATTTTTATATTAATAAATATTTGTAATTATTATTTGTATAAGTAAGGATTAAAAAATTAATATTTATATTAATAAATATATAAAATTACATTTTATTATTATGAAAGTTTTTTAAAAATTAATTAATTTTTTAGGTCCAATAAGATATTTATGAAAGATAACTATTGAATTTGGAATTTATATAGTAATATAATATTAAGTGAAAATACTTATATATTTCTTGCAAAAATTTAAATGAGATATTTATTACTCTATATTATATTAATTCTTAATTACTTTAGACAATACTTTTAGTATAATTGACTTAAAATATTGTATAATATAAATTTATATAATTATTAAATATATTGTAATATTAGATATATTAAACATATATAACAAATAAATTTTAAGAGTTAAATCAGCTTATATTAAAATTTATTTATCAGAAGTTATTATTTAATTTATTTTTATTTTTTTCAAAAAGTTGCAATCTTTTGGGTAATTTAAATAAATTAACAAGATTTTAAAGGACATTATCTATATTATTTATAACAATTATCGCATAAAATTCTATGACCACAAGGTTTTAATTGATAAATATTATTGTCTGATTTGCAAATTAAACATTTTTATATATTATTAAAAGCACTTTCTACACTATTATGTTTTATAATAAAAAATTTTATTTTAATTCAAGATTTATAATAATTAATTAATTTTTAATATGTATTAAATTTTATTCTTTTTTTTTTATTAAATAATAAAGAAATAAATTAATTAATTATAAATTGAAAATTTTTTAATTACCTTGTGTTTTTGACGTGGCATGTAAATATAAGAGGATTTAATTTAATTTAATCTTTTTCATTTAATTAAAATAATTATGATACTTATTTACTCGGTGACAATCTCATCCAAGTACCATATTTAGTATTTAAATCTTCAATTGATATTTAATTTTATGCATTTAATAATATTTTGACATGATTTCCATCTATATGTTTATCTCCTTCTATTTACATATTAGAATTTTTATCTCCTCCTATTATAAATGGTTTATTTAAATGTAAGTAAATTTATTTTTCTTTTCCACGTAATTCTGAAGATCCTTCTATAATTCTTAATGTTATATTTGCCTTTATTTATTTTTTTTTGTTATGTAAATTATATATAAATAAATAATTTTTTAATAGTTCCACATTAATTTAAAATAAATAAATAAATGAATTACTTTTGTATTATTATCTTTGAATTCAATTTTAGTGATTTAGATTTCGTTGAAACCAATTTCAAAAATACCATTTTCTTTAATTAGTTCCGCTCTTTCTTTGATTCTCAAAAAAGTACCAGATTTCGAGCCTAAATCTTGTATATAAAAATTATTACTGTATTTTTTATAAATTATTTTGCAATGCTGTCTACTAATTGAGTCCTCTTTTAATTAAATTAGACAATGATTATATTTTCCTACTTCAGCTCCACCTTTATCAACTGTATATTATCTAGTATGACATGCCAAAATTAATTGCGGATTTGTATCTTAAATATTGTTAATAAATTGATCTTCTTGTAGTTTATCCAGTTTGTCTATTTAAAAAGATAAAAAATTTTAGGTAAAACTATGATAAAAAAAATATAAAAATTTTTTATAAAATTAATTTTAATTATTTCAAAATAATATATTTGAAATTAGTTTATACAATTTTGAAATAGTTTAAATTAATTTTTTTTATAAAATTGATCTTTATAAGTATAGATTTTAATTTATATTTTTTATTTTAAGGTTTATATTTATTGTCTTTATTATCAAATAATCAATTTAATTTAAATTTGGAGTTTAGAAATTAAATTTTTTAGATATTTTGAAGGATAAATAAAGTTATAGATATTTTGTTTAAAAAATGTTTCCATTTAAAACTTTCTACATTATTTTTATAAATTTTTATATTATTCGGAGAATAAATTTCTTGTATTTTTTATCTCTTGTAAATAAATTTAAATTAAAAATAATATTGTTTATCAGAAAATCAAAATATCATTTTTAGAATTAAAAATAAAAAATTAAGAATGTTTTATTACAAATATTGCTTTGAAAACCTATTTTATTACAAAATTTAAAAAACATTAAAAAATAATTTCGCAAAATTCATACTTTCTATTAAATTTTTGGCAAATTATAAAATATTAAAAATATTCATATTAGTTTATTTTAAATCATTATTACCGTGTTATTGTAAAGCATCCTAAAAATCAAATGGAGAATATGGTAATTTTCTGTAATTTAAGATTTGTGTATTTTATATATCTTTAACTTCGTCTTGATCTAATTCCATTTTCTAATTTTACTATTATTAATCCTAATTTTATTGTTGATAATTTTATTGTTGATAATTTTTAACTATAATGGGTAAACTTTCATCCAAAAAATCCTTGTTAAAATTTAAAAAATATAATTATATGAATGTTGTTTATAAAGTACTGCTGATTAGTTGTATTTAAATATAATTAACTATAATATCTTACCATATCAAATTCATCCATTTGCCTTAAAAATATGTAATTTTAATTTTTAGTTATATAATATTTTTATTTTTATTTTATTTGGTGTTATTTTCTTTATATTTATTTTTATAATTTTTTTTATTTATTTAAAGTTTAGCGAATAAAATAAACTAATGAATAGAGTAAAAAGAATCTAAATAAAAATAAGTTTTTAAAAAGCAAATAAAATGCCTATATTTAATTATATTTGAATATGTGTGTAGAGTAATATAATTGTAAATTTTAAACTTTAATTATAAAATAAATAGATAAGGCTTTAAAAGTACTTAATAGAAAAATACAATTTTTCGGTAATTTAAATAATTTTCTTTATCATTATATTCTAATATTTATAAGTATTACCTAAATATTTATTTCAATAGTTTCATAAATTGCCAAAAATATAGGAGATTTCAAAATATACAAGCGTAAATTCATAAAAATTCATAAATAATTAATATAATTCGATATTATATATATATCAAAGTAACACATAAAATGTGCAATTATATATTTATAAAATTATAGGAGGTTTTATTTAATTAATTTAATCAGCTAATTTGTTAAAAATCTTAAGAATTTTTAATGAAGAAAAGGTTCAATAAATATAAATTATTTATTTTTTTTTTATTTTTTTTCAGTTTTAGTCTTTTTTCATTTCAATAATTTATTATTAATCTAAAATTTCAGGCTCGGCGTCTCTTTTATGTTCTAGCACAGTCCATCCGCCTTCTACTTCTTTTTCTACTAAATCTATAACTTATAACATTTATTCTTATTATTCTTTGAATTTTTCAGTTTATTCCAGTAATTCTTTAAATGTTTGGTCTAGTTCTATATATAATATTTAAAATATTTTTATTTTTATATTTATTTTTAAAAAAATTGAAATAATAGTTTTTAATTTTTTTGTTAAATTTTTTTATTAGTTACCTTTTTTTTATATTTCTTTTTATAGTGGAGTTTGAGAAGCCAAACAGTTCATTATTGCTTTTTCACCTTTTTGATTCCAAACTTTTAATTTTTCTGTAATTGAGTAAAAAACTGCATGTAAATCTTCTAATTCGGAAATTAGTTCATTAGTATCTAAATTTTCCGCTATTTTTCCCAAAGCTAAGGAGCCCAAAACTCCACCAGCCTAAAATTAAATAAAAATATTTAAATTTCATATCTTTATGCCAAATAATTATTTTATGTTAAATTTTTTACAATCATGGCTAATTTGGATTTTGGAATAATAACAGATATAGGGATAGAACCAGTTCCTAAGAATGTATAATAAACAAGAAGTAAACTGGTATAAGTAATATTAGTTTTTGACATTCCAGTACTCCATAAAATTTCCGATATATTTTTCATACCATAAGAAATAAATTATTTAAAATATTTGACTGTTAATTCTGCATAGGTTCTTTTTCTAAAAAGATAAATAAAAAAAAATTATATGGGAAAATAAGATGTATTAATTAATATAATGAAAATTTTGTATAGTATAATAATTTAATTGTTGTAAATTTTTAAGTTACTTTTCTCCGGTTAAATCTTTTTTAAGCTCGGTGTATAATTAGCTATCCGACATTTTATTTGAATATAAACCATAATCTTCAGCTTTTTAAGTTAAATCTACCGAAAGTTCTATTTATAAACACCATTCTGTAATTTGATAAGCTAATTTTTATGTTAATTATTGAAGTTCTTATGTATTATGGGTTTTTAGCTATAAATATATTTTGAAAAAATTAAAAAAATTTTATTACTAATTTTTTATTGATACTTTTTAATCTGATTATACGTTTTATAATAATTATTTTTAATATTTTAAAAATAGAAACAAATTTTTGAGAAATGCCAATGTTTTATATATAAAAAATATAATAAAATATATATTATAGTTTTTTTATATTTATTTATTTTATAAAGGAAAATATTTTAATTTTTTTTACAAATTTGATGTCTAATGATTTGGGGACGGCATAATTATTGAAATAAATTTGATCGAAATAAGGTTGTTTTAGTTTTAAGACATAGTCGGCAAGTAATTTTTTTTCAACTTATTCATAGAAATTTTGCATAAAATATTACTGATCTTAAAAAGAATAGCCCTCCATAAATTCCTTCATTGACTGTAAAATACTGGCTCTCCATTTTGTGAAATTGGAGTTCATAAAGGGCGGTTTGGCCACAGTTAGTTGGGTTTCCCAGATTTTTGCTTCTATATTTTTGGAAAATTCTTTGACTTTTTTTTGGATGAAATCTTTTTGTTTTTCGTGTTGGATTTCTTTGTAATTGGCCACTTTTTTTGGAGAAATTTGAGCCTGATTTTCAGGGATTTAAGGCGCTATTTTGGGGGCTTGAAGAGGGTTTTTTTGTATATTTTTTTTTGTTTCCATTTTTTTTTTTTTTTTTG